>JBCEWC010000674.1:0-51409 GCA_038996855.1 Solanum aculeatissimum | reverse complement strand
ACCGGAAGGTGAGGGATGATATGCACCTAAGAAAGACTGGAAGGTGAATTAGGTGTTAAATGAGCAGTACTTACTCTATATGTTAAGTCATTACCATAGAAGCCTGAATGTTTGCATATTGGAATCGATGTCATAAGAACCATAGACCTAGTTTCGTCAACTTTTGTGTGGAAATCAGTAGTCATAAGAGTTAGTGATTCATAGAATACCATAAGTATTTAGTTTAACATTAGTTTCAAAGAAACTCCCATTTTCATTCATGCATTATTACCGTGGAAATAAGAATTACATCCAAAACTAAGTGCTTTTGAGCTGTATATTTACGCATTCCCTGTGGGATCGACCCCAACTCTTGTTGGGTTCTATATTTGGTCAAAGACCGCTTTGCATCTCAATTGAGGTGTGAATTTGGGCGTATCACCCAACATATTATCAGAGGACAAACAAAAAATTTACAAGTCATGGGGACTCTCAGTCATTATCAAACGGTTTGGTAAAAGACCCACGCTTATCTAAAAATAAGTTATTAGATACATGGAAGCCTACAAAACCCCCCATACTTAATTGACCTGGGTTGTGTAGCAAAAATTTAAAAAACAGAAAATCTACAACGGGCACTTCATGGAGGACCTTGGTTCGTAGCAAGACACTTTCTCTACGTAAAACTATAGGAACCCAATTTCGTCCCACAGTCATCAATGCTAATGCATACTACGATTTGGGCCAGGCTTCCTCAACTCTCAACCGAATTCTATGGCAGGCAAATATTAGGAAGGGTGAAAAAGAAACTGGGAGCCCTGCAAAACTAGATACATATACCTCCGATAAATAAGGGAGCACTATACTCGCAAGATGTGTCCAAGTTCCATTAGAGGTACACAAAAAATGGAGGTAATAATTGGCTCCCACAAACAAAACGTTATCTATTAAGGCGAGGGAATTCTGTGCATAGGGTGTGTAAAAATAGGCCTTGTACACAAACAACCACAACTCTAGCAGAAATACATAACACGCCAACAAAGGAAGCTGTTACATCTCAAAACGAATGGCAGGTAGTATCTTTCTCAAAAATGAAGAAATCACCCAAACAATTGGGGAAATCGCAAGAGATGGAGTCCAGTCACAAGAGGAATTTTCATCACCAGGTAAAATCTTATGATCCCAAGTTAGGTAAGTTCCTTAAAGAAAATACTTCGACTCTCTCCCACCAGAGTATCTAAGGAAATAATCACCACACTGGCCTTGTTGAAGTGATAAACCTCTCACCCTTTACCTCTTTTAGTAATAAACCCCTCCCCTATAGAGCAAATAACAATCACCACCCCAACCTATCTGAAGAACCCCACTATGGCACACCAACTATCCTTTTAATCCTCCCCACTGACAGAGCCACTGACCTTCTCAATAGCAGCACCATCACCAAATCACATTCCAACCTCGTGGATGAAGTTGACATTGCAAGACCATGCATCACATTGAAAGTGAACATAGGGGGCCGTCCAATGGTCCTCATCCTCCAAGACCCTACCTTCTTTGCCCAAATAATCAAGGAAGGAATGGACCATGTGATAGAAGGCTTGGGGATGCAAATAGAAGGAATGGACCATGCGATAGAAGGTTTGGGGATGCAAACCCTACGATAAACACAGCTAATGGGCAACATCAATATGACATTCATGCAGCAACTCAACACACTAATAGGACAGACCTTTCAAAGCCTTCTTTTTTCCCCTACCTTTTCCCTACTTCCCTAACTCACAGAGTCCAACCTTTGTCCCTTGGATGCCACAGGGGAACCAAACTTAGGGACCAATGAGCCAAGAAGAAATTTCAGGGATAAGGGAAGAAAACAGAGAGACGAAAGGAATTTCACTATTAGAAACATAAAGAAGAAGCAATTGAGAACTGGAAGAGCTACTAACTTTGCTTGGGGAACAAAACATAAAGGTTGTGGTCTCAAAGAAACATTTCCTCAAGAAATTTGAGGATCCCCTCAGCACAATGGTCATAATCCACTACCCAAATCACCTAACCATGTCTATGTTGAACTTGCAGGAGCGAGGAAGGGACAATACTGGTAGCAGTAGTGCTCAACCCAGTGAAGGAACAAATGAAACCATCCCAGGTGGACAAGGGGAAAAATGTTCAGGAACTACCACCAACTCAATCAAATCTCATGAATTTCATTATTTGGAACAGAAGATGAGTGAATGGATCGAGATTTAGGAGACAATGTGACCTTATGGTCTAGATGCATAAAACTCTTCTTACTAGTTTTGCTTAAAATAAAGATTGGAGAGCACAAGAACCTAATGGAAAAGCTAAAATTTGACTCCCAAATCCAATCGATGGGGCCTGGGGGGGGGGGAATTGTCATAATGTGGAAGAAAGTGATCCTAAAACTGGACAGTATCTCAATCACCCCTCAAGGAATTCATGTTTTGGTTAAGGTACTCCATAATTCTAAGCCTTTTCTATTCTCTGCTATTTATGCTAACCTCGATTTTAACATTAGAACTAGGATCTAGAATGATCTTATCCTCATTGTGGATAGTCACAAAATGGGGTGGCTCATGGGGGAAGATTTCAACGAGGTTCTTCAGGCTAAGAAGAAGCTAAGATGTACTAATATTAATTTTTCTCGGGCAAGATTATTTTAGGACTGTCTTAACAAATGCAGCATGATGGATTTGGGCTTTCAGGGTAGAAAATTTACTTGGAACTAACAAGAGGTACATGATAGAGGATAACTTATCCTCAAAAGACTAGATAGATGTGTTGCCAATGACCTGTGGATAAAATGCTATCCTGATACTTCTATGACATATCTTCCTAGAACCAAATTCGACCACTCTTCTCTTCTTATCTATCTCAACAATCGACAAGGCAGTCGCCTCAATAAGCCTTTTAGAATGGAACCTATGTGATGTGGGCACCCATCCTTCATCGTTGTAGTCAAGAATTCTTTTACCAGCTCTAACTCCCTCTCCCAAGCCATTTCTCTCCTCCATACAGAGGCTTCCACTTGGAAAAAGACTACCTTTGGTAATATTTTTATAAAAAATAAGAAGAATCCTAGCCAGGATAAACAACATCCAAAAGTCTCCTCACCACTTCCCATCTTTCCTTCCTCCAAAATCTTGAGACTGACCTCTCTAAGGAGTATGGGAACCTCCTTAAATTTAAAGAGGATCTTTGGAAAACCAAATCCAGAATCAACTGGCTCAAAGATGGTGATGCTAACACCTTTTTCTTCCATATCTCTACTCTCAATAGAAGAAGGAAAAATAGAATCTCATTAGTAACCATGTTATTACCTACTTCAATAAGCTTTTCACCTTTAACCACCTATTTTTTCCCAATAATGACCATTCCTTTGACCCTAGTTATGGCTGCCTTACCAAAACCATGAGAGAGGTTATTAACTCCACTATTAGAGACTCCGAAGTTCGGGTAGCCCTAAAATCCTTCAAACCCCTTAAGGTTCCTAAGCCAAATGACATCCATCCTTTCTTCTACCAAAAATACTGGAACATTGTAGGGGAGAAAACTACTGCTTTTTGCAGAGAAGTGTTCAATAATTTCTCCATGTCCTATAACATGAACTCCACTCTCCTCTACCTCATTCCTAAATGTCCTAATGGCTCCAAGTTGAAAAACTTCAAACCCATTGGGCTTTGCAACACCATTTATAAGCTGGTAACAAAAATTATTGTCAATCGTATCAAGTCTTACCTCGCCACCATTATTAAACCCAGTCAAAGCAGCTTTCTCTCAAATAGAAGAGCCTCTGACAAAATTATTATTGTTCAGAAATATATGTCCCACTTTCAAGAAGAGACAAAGGAATATATTCCAACATGATCCTAAAAGTGGACCTTGAGAAAGCTTTTGATAGACTGAAATGGTCCTTCATCAGGGATTCTCTCAAATTCTTCAACTTCCTTTCCAAGCTCACCAATTTCATCATGTACTGTGTTAGCACCAATTTTATTTTCATCCATATCAATGGTGAGAAGATTTTTTTTTAACCCCTCTAGAGGTATTAGACAGGGTGATCCCATATCCCCCTATCTCTTTATCATTTGCATGGAAAAGCTTTCTAGAGACATAGATGTAGAAGTTAATGCCAAGCAATGGACCGCTATCAAAATCGCCATCAATGACCCTAAAATCTCCCATCTCTTTTTGCTAGGGCTAACCAGTTGAATTGTAATACCATTAACATAATTTTGGATAACTTCAACTTAGCCTTTAGACAAAAAGTCAACCTTGGGAAATCCAAGGTCATCTTCTCCAACAATTGTGCCCCTACAAACAAAATCATGTGCTCCAACCTACTTCAGATTGAGCACTCCAATTGCTTTGGTAAGTACTTAGGCTTACTAATTTTCTAAAAAGAACCCTCGAACAATGATTTTTAGTTCATGCTGGACAACATGAATAAGAGATTGGGTTGTTGGAAGACTCTACTCCTCAACATGAATGGGAGAATGGTGCTCACCAAGTCAACTCTTAACAATATTCTGTGTCATGTAATGCAGTACATCAAACTCCCTACCAAGATCACCAATGCCATCAATAAAATCTAAAGGGACTTTATCTGGGGCATTACTAAGGAGAAGAGGAAAATCCACCTTCTTAGTGGGATGTGATCACTAATTATTAAAAGGATGGCGGGCGTGGACTATAAAAAAGTGAACCTAAGAATAGGTCCTGCTAGCCAGCTTTGCTTGGAGAACCTATAAGAATCCCAACAGTAAGTGGAGCAAAATCCTCGCCAGTAAACACCATAGTAGAAACCCCTTCAACGGGACTAGGAAAATAGTCACCAGAACCTGGAAGGAATATCCAAGAGTGATGGAAGGACTGTGAGGGTGCTACTAGCTCGACTATTCACTCAGGAAACAGAATAAAATTCTTTGAGGACACCTGGCTGCCCCATTCTAAAACCATTAGAGACATCATCCATGGGCCTCTGAACATAGGAGAGGACAACCTAATGATTACTGACTTACTAAATGGGAACTGGAACTTTGATAGAATTTCCTTCCATCTTCCTGGCCACATCCAAAATCTCCAGCTATCATTTCCTTACCAATGCCACCCACAATGACACCTTGATTTGGAGCCTTACCCAAAATAACATCTTCACAATGGGTACCGCCTATAAACACATTTTCGATAAGATTTTTTATCACCACAAGCACATTCACTAGGACTACACTTGGATTTGGAAATCATGTGCCCCAAATAAGATTAAGACTATGGCTATTCCATCTAACATACTCCCCACCAACCAGTCTCTCCATAGAAACGGCATGGACATCTCCCCTGTTTGTCGCTTCTGCAAAGATCCTAGGGAAGACATTAACCATATCTTCTTTAAGTAAAGTAATGCAACCAACTTTTGGAAGAGTATAACTGATAAATCCCTTACCCTCTCATTCTTGACCCTAACTCCATTCATGGACAATTGGACTAACATTTAATTTGGGGCCAATCTTCGTAAAGTGAAGTTCAATTCCATTGTCTCTTAGGACTCCCTATCCCATTCTGTTTGCGAAACATATGGCTTTTAAGGAATAGCAACCGATTCAATAAAAGAAAGGGGAGTATTAATGCGAACCTTGTCATCAGCAAAGCCACTGAATACCACCTCATAGTAGTACAACAGGAAGAGGAGTCTCGACAAAAACCAATCGTCTAAGTGAGGTGGGAACCTTTGTCATTCACTAGAGACCTATAAACTTAACATAGATGTAGCAGTCAGGAGCAGTCTTGGAGATAGTGATCTTGGAGGAGTTTTTAGGGATCATTATGGTTCTTGGATCTTGGGCTTCAAAGCCCCACCGCCCCTCCCCCCACTAGTCCCGCTATGCCAGAAATTCAAGCACTGAGGAGGGGAGTGATGTTAGGCATTGAAAGAAACTTAACTCCCTCGAATCAACACTGACTCCACTGACATTGTTAATATGATCTCACATGGCTACTTATTGCGTGACAATTTAATCTCTGGGCGCAAGTACTTAATGCAAGTGTTGAATGCACCAATCCTAGTCCACACATATAGAAAGCAGAATAGGGCTACCGATATCTTGGCGAATGAAGGTTTGAAGTTGACTAATTTTGGTGCTCCAACCCTTTTTGAAATTCCACCCGTGTGTGCTCACTAGGCATTGCAAGCAAACATTGTAGGAACAACTTTTGTTAGAACAATTGTGTTAGAAACAATTTGTCCCAGGGTCGAGATGTGGCCCAAACTATCAATATGGATTCTACGCATTCCTTGCCTACAAGGAGAGACACACCTTAACTATTAACTAATATATAAATATCCTCTAGATCAAAAAATAAAAAAAAGGAATCCATGAATTAACAAATATTACTATGATATGAATAAATCAGCCACTTCCTGTATAATAATCCATGAATTAACAATAATTAATATGATATGAATAAATTAGCCACGTCCTGTATAATAATCCATGAATTAGTATTTTCGATTACACTACGACCTTTACGTTATTATTCACATCATAGCAATTATTGTTAATCCGCTAACAATCTCGGCAGTATTAGCTCAAAGATAGATTGTAAATGAAAAGGCCCCTTATTGCTGAGAACAACAGTTTGATTTGTACAATGGCAGACAATATTACCAGTGTTCCTCTTTTTGTTATTTGTGTTTCACAAATTCAGAATAACAATGCTCCATTCACCTTATACCAGTTGAGAAGAATTTGTAGTTGAAATAGGCTTCAAATTCTGCAAATATGCTCATTGCCAGTAGTTTGGGTTCCCAGTTCCCAAGTAAGCTTTAGTTGGCTATTGTAGCAAACGAAAGAGGTGAAAAATAATATTGGCTAAGGGCACCTTGTTAACAACGGGCATGGACATAGACATCTGTAGAATAGCTTTAGACATGACAAAAATAGGTATAAGAAAGGCCTTTGAACAGCCAAACTAACTTGGTCGAGAATAGAGTAACAAAATGAAGCTCATTGAGGTCTAAGATTCAATCTACACCAGAAACTTCAAAAAGGAAAACTTTTTAAAAGTTTACACTGTCATTTCTTGCTGAAAATGCTGATTGCCTGTACATCACACAATATGCATCTCTAGGTTTCCTTTTCTACTTCCCACCCAGGTATATGCTCATAATATCATTCTCTGCTTTAGCATCTGATTTCACATCTTGCGAGTCAAGTTCAGGCTTGACCATAAAGCTTCTTGCCTCGTGTTCTGGTATTGCACTGATAAATCCAAAGTTACCAAACAAAGAAATCAGCATCAAGAAAAGAGAAGTAGTAAAGACAGAGCAATGTAAGGAGTTCAATATATTAAAGAAATTAGAAATATGACAGACCTGTCTGGAGCTTCTGCCTTGGTTATCAAAGTGATGTCGTGAGATGTGAGATATTGACAAAAACTTCTCAGGTCTTTTTTTTGGCAGAATTTACATAAGTGGCACAGAAAATCATTGAATTGCTTTGGTTCCTATGCAGGTAAAATTAACCTTGGTATGTTATTTTGTTTGAGCTCGTGGCACAGATATTCAATATTTAACTAGAGCACAAAGAGAGAACCAGAAAACATTACCTGCTCAAGGATGCAACCTTTGCGTAGAGCCACCAAACATTGCAATGCTTTATGAAATGTATCTCCTTCACAAGAATTCTCCACGAGATCAAAGATCCTATTTTTCATTTCCTGAATGGCCTTATTAATCCATTTTGGATGATCTCTTCGAGACATCATCTCCTCAAAGTCTTTAACAGGATTAACGTCTTCAACTTTAGGTTTGGATGAGTATTCCATGGAGTCAATAGCTTTGACATCAGCAACTCTGCCAAACTCTTCTCTTTCCTCATCTGATCCTGAAGGCCTCTCTTTTATTCTTCTTGCTGATTTTTTCAGCTGCACGTTCATTATATAATGATTGGTAAGTCATAAGCGTCCATTGTTGGACTATTCTAGAAAAGTCCAATTTGAATGAAGGGATGAATATTAAAAGTTACCTTTGGATTATCTTTTAGTTCAAAAGACCTACAGAGTTCCTCTATGATGGACTTGTTTCGAGAAAGAAGTTCAACATCAGGTTCTGTTATCTTTCCGAGTGTTTCATCAAGTGGAGGAACAGCAGCATCTGGGCGCTTTGACTTCAGGTCAAGATAGCGGTAGTAACGCTAGATATTTGTACAATACCAACTGATTAGAACTGATAGATAGTGCAAAAGGCAATTATGGAGGAAAATTAGGATTCTTAAGTGATGATTTTTCTCATTTCATATTAGGAATTGTAGCGTTCATAGATAAGCAGCACTATTTATAATCTTAAGACCCAGTTCTCCGAATCTCCGAAGGCATCTGTTGCCAGCATCCTGTTATGCACATTATTAAGCTAAAGTACCACCAAGGTCCCATTATCAACATATATTTTATATGAAATGATTAATCGAATCAAGTTATCCACCTAAGCAGTGAAAAGGCTGTCAATACCAACTAAACAACAATTACAACTCACCAACAATGTCAACACGCATCATAACAACTTACTTTTAACCAAATTCAGAAGACAAACTTTTAACCAAATTCGGAAGACAAAGAAATTCTGAAATGTTTATGCATCACTTTGCTACAATGACCATGACCAACAGGCAAAAAAATATCCTTATTATTAATAAACCTAAATTCAAGCAGCTCTTTACCAAATTAGTTATTATGTCCCCAACAAGCGATCTAAGTGCAAAGGCAGTTTCACACTTAATATTTCAACAATTTTTTGAAAATAGAATGACGCCATACCTCTAGAACAGGATTAGGTGTAAAATCAGGTGGCAACACTTCCTGTTTTCCAGGTGGTGCAAGATCCAACATCTGTACCAACTTATCTGCTGCGGCTTGTTGCTTTTCATTTGGCTGCATTGATGAAGGCAGATTGCTGAAAGAAGGAAACTGAAACTCTCGAACATCCTCAGCAAAGGGAAGAACATTGAAGTAAAATGAATCAGGCTGCAAGCAGTGGTCAATGAGAATGTCAACAACTACGAGTGGAATATTCACTAATACAAGAAAACAGAATAATCAAGAGGTGAAAATTAGAAAACCCATACTTACAGTATGATTCTTGTCAGAGACATTTGGTGTAAGGACCCCAACAACAACATTACCCTGTCCTTGCCTCCATACGCATCGGACAATTGCTACTTTGTTCATTTCCTTCATTGCTCTTGCCAAAGCAGAAAGTGCAAGGATGGCTTTTTTGTTGCCAGGTTCGGCTATGAAGATATTTACATCTTTCAGGTAGTAATGCCTGAGTAAGTGGAGTATGACTGTATGAAGATTGGAAAGATAAACAGCACAAGGCATTCCCTCCTATCAAAACCTGGAAAAACAGTATAAACAGTACTCAAGAAACTAAAATTATACCGCATTATATTTGAAGCATCTGTGAATCCTAGTAGCTTCACACTTTTTTCTGGTTTGAATTTTACAGCCTCCAACTCAGCAGTGGATATAGGAACTACTTGAGGTCCATACTGGAAACCTTTAATCCTCTGTTCTGGTGGCACAACTTTATTAGAGTCTTCTATGCTTTTATATTCGTAATCAACCTTGGTTTCATGAGTAGCAAATTTATCAGTAGCAGGAGCCTTATCAGAGTACTTTTTCAGGGTGGGAAACTTCTCTTCAGATGTTTTCTTGTAAACCCACACCTATTAGAAAAGCAATTATTAGTTCCTTTTTTCCTTCTCAAAATTATAAGATTAAAAGAACATTTACTAGTGACTGAACATCCACACCAAACTATCTCCAAAACAGAATAGGAAGGGAAAGAAAAGGAAAAAAGAAGCGTGCACATAACATAGGCAGATTAGGGACCAAAAAGGACATAAATCAGGTGTATACTTTTAGTTACCCCAACTTGTTTGGGATTGAAGCATAGTTGTTGTTGCTGCATGCTTCTAGAGTTACCGTCTAGACTACAGTAAAATCCCTACAATCTCCATAGATTGAAATCACATACAACAGTTTCTAGATAAGAGAAAATTATCCAATCTGATCATCACAAAATGTGCTAATTGTGTAAATATAAAATCCTGGGAAATTGGTTTTATTGATCCTATATATGATAGACTCCTGGGAAGTCATAAAGAGGTAATGCAAAAACATAATCAGTCAAGATTCATTAGGAAGGAATGCATATGTTATCTTTCAACTAGATGTAGAGAAATCCATCTCTTTCTTCAAACAAATATACATACTCAAATCCAGATAATCACAACCTTAGTTGTGTCAGTCAATTTTAATGGGAATTTCAAGCATTTGACTAAGATCTCGTTTCCTTTCATTAAGTAATGACAAGAAGGTTTGTAACAGAAGAAATTACTTTATAACCTTTTGGAAAGACCAATTGTAAAAGATACAATTCTGAGTCACACTGTAAGAGACACAGACAACTGGTCTGTCTCACTTGGACATAATTCAGTACATAGGACAAAAGCGAAGGAAGAAAAAAGGCAAAGAAAAATTATTTTATTATCAGAAGAAATAGGTAAATAATCTACATTGGAAAAAAAAGAAAAGAAGAGAGTAAATCAGCATAAGATCCTTAATTCTCACCTTGATCTTCAATTGTGCGCTAATTTCAAAATCACCTCTGTATACCGTGACCGGCGATACATTACGTGTTCTAAGTGCACCTAACAAAGAAGTTGGGCTTTCCACATATACTACTTTTGAGGAAGATTTATTCGAGAATACTGATATTAAATAATCATTTTCTTCCATAACTCTCCTATTTGTTTCCCAGTCTTGTTTCATTCTAACAATTACACAGTCCATCTTCATGGTTTGTGCTGTCATCTGTGTAGCAATGGTGTTTACTTGATCTTCCTTTGTTCCTTCAAATGGATCTTTGATGGGAGAAACAGCATTTGTAATAAGGCAAAGACGTTTCTTTCCTTTGTTGGTTTGTCCAAATTTTTTAATGAGCATGTCCATACCAACAATAATCGCATCAAGAACTATTACAGATAGTTAGGGAATCAAGAACTCAAGATCATCATGGGCACATAAGAATAACATTGAGATTAGAAGTCAACGAAAACGCATGTCATAACTAGTGTTAAAAAGAGCCATTGAAGAAGCTATAACTCTATAATAGAACTAAACCAATACAGAAACATATTCCACAGCCAAAAACACATCCTATGGAATGAGATAGCTATTATACCTCCATACAGCCTATTCTATTCATGGAAATCCTCATTTGCAGCTCTAATGGATATTAACTAATAATATTTTCTTTTGAAGCTTGATTTTAGCTACCACCAACATGTATAGTTGTGTGCACGAGCATGCATTTTAAGTGTAGCAGATGAACTAATATTGAGGCATTAGTATTTTGAAAGAAGACAGACAATTATTCAGAAAAGTATTGCATCCAACACCAATTCATCTACAATTACAGAGGATACAATCTCCGGGAACACTTCCACGTGGAAGGTTTTGCAGAGCATCAACGAGATCTTCATCTACAACCTTTATATTTCGCAGAACTGTCACGTGTTCATACCCACCGACTTCCTCAGTCAATTCATTCTTGGTATCTAGGAAAAAATACATCTATGGGTCATCTGATAACATCCAACACCAATGCTAAGAAACAGAATTTTACAGCAACAAATTCCAGAAAAAGTGGGGTAATCATATAAACATGACGGGGACAAGCCAGTCCAACAAGCCATTCTCCTCTATTTAGAAGGAGGAACAAAGGACACAAACCGTGTCTGGTATGACAAAAAGGCTTTTATTGATGAAATAGGTTGGTCAACTTGAACTTTGAAAAGTATTTTCTACCAAAAGTGCAAAAATTGACTTCAATCGCTTGTAGGTGAAAACCATTTTCCTTCACCATAATCCAATTCTTAATTTATCTCATACTTTTCAACTAACATCTCGACATTGTTGTCAATGAAGATATGAGCAATTCAGTATATAAAATAGAATACCAAAATATTGAGGGAATAACCTCATAAATTCACTCTTAAAGAGGTAAAACACAAAAGATGGCTTCACTTGTGTCTCACAAAATTCTCTTCTCCAAATATATATATACACCACTAATGAGCTCCCCCTTCACCAGAATTTAATGACAAAATGAGCTTGCTCCATCACAAAATTTTTAACAAGTTGAATCTCAACATCCTCCACAAAACCCCCAATGGGTTGAATCCTTCACCTTATACTATTACGGTTTGTTACCAACCAAACACCAGGAAATAATCAAGAAAAAATGACTTGATGATAGAAAAACATTTCCTATGAAAAGTACCTTATATAGGAGTCCATATCAAATATAGCAGCAGCCAATATACAACAAACTTACCTGCAGTTCCAAATAAGACAAACCCCACTTCATCACATCTGCTGAAAACCAGCTACACACACGAAAAAAAGGACAAATGTGACATTTTTCTTATCAGGTATGCCGAAAATTAACAATTCCAAACTAAAATTGGAACCAGAAGAAAGCCAAAGTAACAACATGCTACCTTCTTCTGTATCAACAATGAGCAAACTTTTTCAATCTCAGGTAAAACTGAGTGCATAGAAGGACCTACATCAATCACCAATACTACCGACTCCTGTTTTCACACACACACAAAAAAGATCTCTCAGTGCCAAACCCCAAAATAATTACTAGTATTTAGTTCCAAAAATCTAATCTTTTTTCAAGAATCAAAAGGAAGTAAAGCAGAAATTTGAGGAAATAAACAGTGGGTATAAAAAAAAGAAGAGAAAACAGAAGTATTACCTTGTTACGGGCCATTAGAAGAGAAGAAGTGGAAATGAGCGTTCACTAAGGGCTGTTTGGTTCTTCTTCTCGCGCCCTTTCTTGAATACTTCGCAGTTTCTCAAAACTTGCACTGGAATTTTCTCCAATTAAGTATTTGAAAAAGAAAGAAAGGTAATTCACACGTAGCCCCCTTTTTCTTATTAAATCTCTACTTTCCCCCCATAAGTTATAAACTTATCATTTTGTCTCCCTCACCTTTTTAAAAAAAAAATTGGGGACAGGAAAAGGGGAAATAGGGAGGGGGATTACAATGTGGGGAATCGAACTCTCACCACTCACGTAGACAACCAATTGATTGTTCAACTAGTTTTATTGAAAACACCCTTAAATTTGTTCGTTTTCAAATTGTTGGTAGTGTTACAAATATTTTCTACTTGACTGAACTTAAATACACCCTTCGATCTTGCAATATGAGTGAAATACACCTTTAAATTCTTGTCAAGTTAAGGAGTATTTTTAACACTTGTGGCAGATTGATGGTGTATTTAAGTTTATTTAGTTAAGTAAAAAGATGTTTTAAGGCTTTTAATAATTCGAGGATGAAACTAATAGCTTATGTTAAGTTCAGAGGTGTTTCTAATATTTTTTTCTTTTTTAATTTTTTACTTGATATTTGATACGTTGGTAGAATTCATGACTAGAACTTGAAATCTCTAATTTAAGGATGGAGGGATTTATTCCCACACAACTTGAGAAAGGTAAATATGGATTGGTGGTAGGTCATAAATAAATGAAAGGTTTTTTTTTCTAATAAAATACAAAAAATTTAGAATACATTTTGAAATATTAAATAGTTCCAACAGTCATATTTTGGGTTAAAAAGAAAAACTCTTAAGAAATTTTTGAGATTTTTAAGATTTAAACCTCCCAAAAAATATAAAATATAAATCAATTAACAAACAAGTACTTGAAAAAGAATCAAATTTATGTTTAAACAAGAGCTTAATTTATGTAGCGTAATTTGAATGGCTATGAAAGTTTAACAATTAAATTAATATTTATATATGGCATATTTATCAATTAAAATTGAAATAGAAAATCTAAATTAAATAATTTTAAAAGTATTTCCTAAAATGCACTAATAAGGAAATACTAACAACTTCTTTTTGTTCATTCAAGGTCCTAAGAAATCTGCTAGTACCTTTTATTAGAATTTTATTATAAAAATAAAGTTCCAGTCACTTAGATAAACAAAAAAATAGTATACATTTTTCTTTTCTACTTATTTAATAAAAATAAAACCACAATTAAAACAATTTTTCGTCCTCTTATTTGTATACAATAAAAATTTATCCTTTTTCATTAAATAAATTAAACACTACGTAGGTCGCTATTTTATAAAAAAATTATTGGATTTTATTGAAAATTGATTGTGGAGATCAAAAAGGTTAAATAGATATGTGCTATCATTTTGTTATTAAGCTTTGACATGTACAAGAAAACTTGAATTTCTTTGCTCTTGTAGGTGGCTAAATATAGAAAGGCGTCTGGTAGAGATTTTGAAAAAAAAAAAGGCTTGACTTATTTATTTGTATTTTTAATTTATTTTGTATTTAAAAATTGTGTTAAAAATTAAAAATTATAATAATGTATAATTTAAAATATTATAAAAAAATTAATTAAAATGCCATGTAAGTTAAAATAGATGAAGTAATATATATTTTTTGGAAATGACGTAAAAAATAATACAAATCAATAATAATTAGCAATTTTAAAATTTTAAAAGATATAAAAGAAACTTGGTTGATTCTACAAGTTTTATAAGTGCAACACAAATTGAGATAGAGAGAATAACATATATTATTAAATAATCATGAAAAAAATACTATAAATTACAATAATTAACATCTTAATATAAATCATATTAAAACTTAATTGACTATCTAAATTTTATTGATATCATATAAATTAAGGCAAAAAATAATAGGGAAAACTAAGTTTGTGCCTCTTTAAAGTAAACTATTTACATCCATATACCTTTTTACATTTTATACCCCATACTATTAAAATTTGCCCCCCTAATATTAAAATCAGCTCGCTAACATCATGTTGACGTCAACACCCACCTTGTATGATATACTCATAGGGTATACATATACCGTCGGAATTTATTTCACAGAGAATTAAATGATACAGGTATGATATATATATATATATATATATATATATATATATATCGTCGAAGTGTATTTCACCATCATGTGTTTTTCGTTATTAGTTGTCCTTTCTTTTTCCTTTTCTTTTCATTTTTCTTTTTTCATATCTAGTTTATTATGCTTATGGGTTTTTGAGACGAGGATTTTCAGGAAACAATCTCTCTAACTTTGCGGTAGTGGTAAGGTCTGCTTGTATTTTACCCTCTTCAAATCCCATTTGTGGGATTCCACTGGATATGTTGTTATTGTCGGAGTATATTTTACCGTATTTATGTTGTCAGACGCGAAATAAAAAAGAATAAGTGGATAAAAAAGTAAATAATTTAGGTCTATTAAGAATAAGTAGTTTGAATTGGACTAATTAGATCTATTTTATATACTTTTTCCAAAATATAATATATATATAGTGGGTTTGTGCTATCAGGGACTCTAATATCTGGTGTATTAATAAAAGAAAGTTATTTCATACCATAAATATTAAGAGAGGGGGGTGTCCATGTGACATAGGAGTAATTTAAAAACAAGAATGGTATTTTGTCAATATGGGAAACTAAATACAGGAATATCCTCATTTTTCTTTCTTTATAAAAATGCTCAACATTGGCAAATGCTCTAAATAGGGAACCGTTTTTCATTTTATCTCAGAATTCAAGAACAGGGAAAAGCAAAAACTAAGAAGAAAGAAAGCAGTACTAATTCTCACTTGTCAGTAATGGCATCACTAAGTAGCCACCATTTTTACCCTAACAAGTTCACAAGCAAAGTATATACTAGAAGTAAATCTTCTTTCCCCCCTTCCATTGTTTCATGTAAGGAGCAGCAGGATGAAAACACCAAACCAGTGGGTCGCAGGTATTTTCCCCCTTTTGTATTGTGTGTGAAAATATGAATCTGCACCATCAAAATCTTTCCTTTTGGTGGGTATGCATAGTACTCAATCTGCCTCATTGGTATATGTAGGGAAATAATACTAAGAAGCAATGAAATTGCACTTCTTGGAGCCCTCTTCAACTTCAGGCATGTATTTTCCTTGCTGCATTTTTCATCTTCAAATATGTTTGGTTCTGATTTCTCAAGTCTTTTAGCAACCCTTTTTCCCAGAAACAATTATCCCTATAGTCAAGCTACTGATTGAAATTTTGGGATTTCTTTAGCTGCTTTCAGTAATTTGTATAGATAGGGATTTCTGAATCTGTGTGGCATTAGTTTCCTGCTTTCCTATGGATTTTTTGAAGTTGAAACTTGAAGATTTGAGTTTCTGAAGTTGTGTTTGGACATGTATTTTACTAGGAAAAATTCTCGAGTTTTGTGACTGGATGTCCCAAAACTGGCTATTTGAAGATCATCTGATCAAATTTCATGTCCAACAAATATGTGAAATTCAAAATCTATGGCCAAATGCTAGCTTATAAAAAGGTGATTTGAGTTGAAAAGATTGAATCTTGTTTTCGTGATGCAGTGGTAAAAAGCCAAATTACTTGGGTGTTCAAAAGAATCCACTTGGTCTTGCTCTTTGTCCAGCCACTAACAATTGTATTTCTACTTCTGAAAACATCAGTGATGCAACTCACTATGCACCTCCTTGGTAACTTTTCTTCCTTTTCCCCCTCCTCTGTAATCTGTATGTTTAATGTTTGGTCTCTATCACTATCATTAATAAAAAGTGCACACACGAAGAGAAATGGTCTACTTTCTATGTGGTGATTATACTTCACGTTTAGACTAAAGCAGCACTGTCTATGTGCACATGGAAATTGTGCATATTAATATGATAGGTACAGGCTGACATACGAATCACAAGAGCCTCACTTTTTTGACCATTTCTCTTTGACTAGAATCATAACAGCTGATCTTGTGTGTAAATTAATTTGTGGGCGTGGCCCAGCATGGTCCTGAGTAAGATGCACTCCGTCCAGACCATCAAAATCACATCTAACAGGCAATTTTCAAGTTGAAATGGATGTTTTAGTTCCTTTCTATCCAAGAGTCGGTATGCTCTTCAATATAAGGATCTTTTATTTTTTTATAACCTTAGGGGTCATTTGGTTAGGAGTTAGTTATCTTGGGATTAACTATCCGTGTAGATGGAATAACTTATCCCATCACTAGGTGTCACTTGGTGTGAGGTATAAGGTAAAATAATCCCAGGATAAAATAATGCTATATTTTATCCCGTGTTTGGTTGGAAGTATTAGGTAATCATAGAATTATTTATCCCGCCATTTTTGCCTTAGTGATGGGGTAAGTTATCCCATATACATGATGGAATTACTTGTTCCCAACCAAACGACATAAATAGTGGGATAAATAATTCCATGACTATCTAATACCTCCAACCAAACATTTTATCCTGAGATTATTATATCCCATACTTCACACCAAACGACTCCTTAGTGTGAACTTCAATATAAGCATCTTGCTGGACTGTTCTTTTAGAATAGATCATTATGTAGCCCGGCAAGCTCTTACTATTGTTGTTAATGTCACAAAGGAAAGGAATATAAGAGAAAAGTAAAATGATAAAATTGAAGGTTATAAGATTAGCTACTATCAGTGGGATACTGTACAGAGATGTTAAAATTTTGGTGCTTTGACTCTCAGGAACTATAACCCTGAAGGGAAACGTGGTAATGTCAGCAGAGAAAAGGCAATGGAGGAGCTACTTCAAGTGGTAAAGAGTCTTGAAATCTATTTCTCACCATAACAAATAGTTGAACTATATATTTCACTTACCAACCTATTGATCTGCATCATTTTGAAGCTAAAATCAACAAAACCAGACAAGTCCTCTCCAAAAATAGTGGAGAAGAAAGATGATTATGTGCGTGTGGAATATCAAAGTCCTATCTTGGGGGTAAGTCCTTGAAGTGTTTCAAGTTCGAATTGCTCAGTTACACACACATCATTCTCCTCAGCCACTAATGAATAATAAGTACATGTTACTATAGTTAGTAGATGATGTCGAATTCTGGTTCCCTCCGGGCAAGAAATCAATTGTACAGTATAGAGCAGCATCTCGCTTGGGGAATTATGACTTTGATGCTAATAGAAAGAGAATCAAGGTATGACTATACATAGTACTAAACACCTTTTGCTGTTCTTGCTCTGTTTAAGTCATAGGCTAATCCGATCATATAAAACAGGCGCTGAGATTGCAATTAGAGAAGAAAGGATGGGCATCAGAAGACACAGTCTGAACGGCGTGATCTTCACAGAGGAAAACTTAATTCTTTACTTGTTAGCATGATGAACAAGATCATCTACCTCCTATATGGAGCCTCTTTAATTTGAAAAGGCTTAATAGAATAGATGAAATAACAGCAATATTATTTCTGGGCAACATGTTAGCATTTGAAATTTTGATGCACACCCTTAACAGCTTCAACAAGGCGTTGAATGTATAACGTCGAGACTGCACTCTACCAAAACAACAAGTTGCAAATCGTCATAATCAGTCAAATTTTCTTGGTGGTATGTGTAACTGTTATCATTTCATCAAAATTATTATAGAATTGATATCCTGCACAAAGAACTCAGTTATAACACGACAGTATTAGGAATTGTCTAATCAAGCCATTAGAAATAGTACCCACACAGGTAAATAAGAAAGGTCTCGAGTTATAATATTATTAATTGTATAATTAACAAAAATATTAATGTTTGAAACAAATGAAAAATAATAATTAACAGTCAGTTTGTTAAACAAACATTTTAAATTAGGAAAAGGTTCAAATATGCTATCCAATTTTGAGAAAAAAGGTTATTTACGTCATTTGTTATAAGTTTGACTCATTTATGCTATGTCATTATTTTTTAACTCTAGTTTTGCAAAATCACCCAAATAACTTTTAGCACTTTTTAACTTTTTCAATTCTTTACCAAATCACCCGAGCTAAAATACCAAAACTCAATATCGTTTGACCTTGCATTCAACCCAACTCGACAAAGACATCTAAGATTTTTTCAAAATTTCAAAACTTTAATATCTTTTAATGGTAGAATCTTCTCCGCAACTACAAATCACTTCAAATTTTGAACACAGACTCAAGTTTAAATTTTGGAATTTTTGAGTTTATGTTCAAAGTTTCAAGTAATTTGGAGTTGAAGGAGAAAATTCTACATGTTAAAGTTATGAATTTTTTTTAAAGTGTGTCTTGTTGAGTAAGGTTGAATTCAAGCCTAAAAGATATTGAATTTTGGTATCTAATTCGGAAGGAAATTACTCTTGAAATTTAAGTTGATTTCGAGAAAAAGTTGAAAATTTGAAGTTATTGATGTTCTTTATGTGTTCTTGAGGAAGAAAAAGTAAAGAGAATATATTTAATCCAAAGCTCTATTAAAAAGTGCTAAAAATTATTAAACATAATTTTGCAAAATTAAAATTAAAAAATAATAATATAAGTAATTTTTTTAGATAAATCAAACTTTTAACGAATAAAACTTTTCAAAGAAAGGCTTAATATATTTCACCTTATCACATCTTTTCAGGTGAGTATAAATTAGTCTAAAACCATAATCACACGATAATTTAGTCCCTCTACCAAATCAGCCATTTTCCTATATTCTACCCTTCCAAACGAACCATACCTAATCAGAAATTATATATATTTTACACTTTGTTTGGATGGTGGTTGTTCATTGTATATTTGTATTATATTTTTTTTATTAATTTAAATATAATATTTATTTTGATTATTATTTAAATTATATTATATTGTATTGTTTAAATTCATCGTTAGAAAATAACAAAAAAAATTATTTTTGTATAACATCAATTTGATATGATTACATCTTTATTTTAATATATTTTTTTCATTTTATCCTATAATTTTATTTTATTTTATTTTATTATTTACCTTACTTTTTCCTAACCTAATTTTTCTATTAATTTATTATTTAAATTATAAATTATAAATATATAACGAGTAAGAAGGATACAGTCTACCAAAAATGGTATTCATATTACATTAAAATAAAAAATGTAAAAAAAGTTGAAGAGCAATATTATTGTGGAATTAGTGAAAGCAGAGAGAGAAGTGGCCATGGGCGATCTACTCTCATGGCTTCTTTCCTTCTTTCTTCTCGTTGCCGTTCTCGCTGCAGTTCTATACCAGGTTTATTCTATTATTATGTCTTTGCATTTACCCTTTTTTCCCGCTCTCTCAGTTAATACTATTCCCTATTTGATATGCCTTTGTAAATCTTTTGGGCTGTTTAAGTTTTTGAAATTGGAAAAGATGACTCTGAAGCTTGTACAAAGGGAAGAGAACTTGAACCAAAGTAATTTTTGCTAAATTATGGTTACAACTTGAGGTCATGAAAGTATATACAAACATGAAATTCCATATTTATTCACCCTAAATCTAATACTAGAACTCAATGGCGAGTCAGTAACACTAATGTCAAAGCATCCATTTTTTCAGTGTGATTTATTAGGATGTCCATTCCTGTAGCTTTTGTTATGTATTTGGTAATTATATTTGCAGTAATAATATATACATTTCTGGTACTATATGTTGGTTTTTGTATTTTCGTAAGTTTCTATCACAAACAACCTCTCTACCTATGAGGTAGGGATATGGTCTAAGTACACTCTACCCTATCCAGGCCACGTTGTGGGATACTTTCATTGTTGGGTTAGCCATACACTTCACATGTTTCTTGTGATTCACATGATATCATCTGTTGTTGTAGTTAAAGCATTATATATCCTGATATTTTTCTAGTGAATCTTTTGAAGAAATCTGTAAAAAATTATAGTGAAAAAAATGTCTTAACTTCCAAATTGTTAATGAGACAGGGTGTAATTAGTCTAAATCAATGGTTATGGAATATTTCAAAAAATCAAATCACGATTCTACCAATACTTGATGAAGTTGAGAGAATATCTTGCTGTGTTGAGCATTTTCAGCAAAATATTGGATGGCTTTGAATAGTTATGATGCAACAAGTACATACAACGTGCCTTGGAAAATTTTATTTGGTGTTGATGAGAAGTATAATACTGTTGTACAATGCCATAGACGGGCCTACAACAAGAATATTTCTTTTATTGAGTCGATAGCTCTAAAAAGACAAATTGACAATCTTATCTTTCATCTCCGGAGATATACAATCAAGAGGAGTTAATTCAATCTTTTTCGTTTGTCTGGATTAAGACTTGAACCTTTATGCACCAAATGGTGCGGCCCAGTAATGAAGTGGGTTGGGAACAGGTTCAATTTCCAGTGGAGACAAAAAAATACTGGGTGATTTCTTTCTATCTGTTCAAGTCTTAATGTTCAAAGTTACCAGATATATCTGCTGGTGGGAGTTAGTGGGTACCTCGTGGAATTAGTTGAGGTGAAAAACTAGTTGGCTCCCACCATGATTATTAAAAACAAAAAAAGGGCTTGAACCAAAAACAACAATATACCTAGTATAATCCCAAAAAAACTCGAACCAATTATTGCTTATTAGTTCAAATTGCCACCGCCAAAAGGAGATTGATCTTGTTGTATTTCTAGAATCACACAATTGCCATAAATGTCCACCATAAGTGACTTGACCAGGAAAAGAATTCTGAACTACCAAACCACACATTAGTCTGCTTCACAAAAAAAAAAAAAAAAACCTTGTATATTACTCTGAAAATTAATGGACAACCAGTCATTTCTGCTAGAAGTGTCAATAGTACTTGGACTGGAAACATATATATCAGATACATAAGTATCATACTGAGTTTGCCAAATTGCACAGCAGTTTAAAGAGCCCCCTACTGTAATTCGTATTAGGATTTTATCAAATAAATAAACAGAAAAAAATCCTCACACTGTAATTTATTGAAGAGAGATTAACATTAGAAGCTTAACAAAGCATGTCAATCAAGAAACAGTTGAGTTGCTTGTTTTTTTCCTTTCTTTTCATGGATGATGATGGTGTAATTTAGTATTGTTAGCTCTTTTGTTCTTTTTGCCTTTATATGAATTGACCTGAAAATCCATGTGTGACAAATATGTCTGGTGTTGGGTCTACTGGTCAAAGTTCTTGGGCACAATGTTGTTAACCTTGAGTGATTAGCTGCTTACATTTTTCTACTCAATGCTCTTCTCTCTATTGTTCTTTTTCTATTTATATATTTAGGGTCAGTAAATATGGCATTTGGATTTATTCACTGCAGGTCATGTGCTTGGCGGACCTTGAAAATGATTATGTCAACCCTTATGATTCAGCATCCGAGATTAACAGACTTGTGGTTCCAGAATTTGTTCTTCAAGGAGCACTATGCTTCCTACATCTTGTGATGGGGCATTGGTTAATGTGTCTGGTCTGTCTCCCATATTTATACTATGATGTGAAAGTGTAAGTCTTTTAATAAAGTATGTAACACTGAACCTTTCCAGTTGTTTCTTGTCATTGGCATCACAAAATGGTCTGATAATGAATGTTAACCTTTTGATTAGCTATACTGATCGCCGCCACTTGCTAGATGTAACTGAGATTTTTAACCAGTTACCATGGGAAAAGAAGATTCGGTTGTATAAGCTTGGATACCTTGGGTTACTTCTTGGCTTTTCTATATTCTGGTATGGTGTCAATGACTAACTTCATTCCCCTTTTTTCCCTTCTCTTTTCGTACATACTATTCCACTTTTTTAGGTACTTGTTCTCCTAATGTTTCTTGGTTGTCTAATGTTTTATGTGATTATAGTATGGTCTGGAGCATTGTGGCGGAATGAAGAATGAGGAATTGCTGATCCCACCAAGGTTCCCTAGTTCCTCTCTCTGTTGTATGGCGTTTGCATAAGAAAAAAGATGGAGGGCATTGACTTGGTGTGTTTCGTTCAACTTGTCCAACATGTCCATTTTTCTCTTCATATGACCAGTATTGGCTCTCACTGGAGCTATTGCTCTTCAAGTTTTCTTAATTTCTTCTAATTCTTTGTTTGTAGATTTAATATATCCTCGTAACTTCAAGAATAGTATTTTGGTTACTACACGAGGTCATTTTAGATTTAACTTTCTACTGTGCAAAATATGGAATATATACCTCTTCAAACCAGACACACTTTCACTTCTTCAGACTCCCATTTACACTTCCTATTATCAAAATGTAATGGTGGCTCCACTTGTCCCTTCAACTATCTTTCTTTCCTTTTTCGTTGTGTAAAGTTTCCAACTATTGTTAACCATGCCATAATCAACATAGGGTTTTTTATTTAAATCATATAATGATGTTTTATGTGAAACATATGTACTATTACAGATGTCTAGTATTTTGAGCTAATGATGGATGAGCCTTAAGTTATGATCTCGATTTTTGTACTTGTATTCTGCAAGTTTCAAGCTTTCATGTGTATCATTATGCAACAAGTGGTGGTCCTGGTGGAACACTTAAATCAAATGATTGATTCTAATAAGTAACGTTTACTTGTGCCCTTGAACTACCTTTTCAAATTTGTTCCAAGTTTCTGTGAGAATATATATTTGGTGTTAAAAGTTCCTGGACAGTGTTTTTTTATTTGATGACATACCATACAGGTAGTGTTGGACCAACATGGTTTCCTTGTCCTCTGTTTGAAGCACAAAGGAATGCACAAAATTAATATAATAAGTCTAATTCTTTCACTTGCATTAATATAAATAATCATTCTTGGGAAAGCTAGTTAACCTCTGCCTATGCCATCAGGCCTTCTGGCATTTGCTCTAAGCACGATCTGGTTTATAATTATGTTTAAAATTACACTTTATCCTAGGGGAGGGAGGGAGGGTTACCCCAACAATTCCATCCTTTATAGGTAAAAGAGCTTTTTTAATGGCTTACTGGTGGATTGCAATTAGAAGTTAGCATCCACCAGAAGACACATGGGAGAAAAGCAGATCTGCTTAGGATTTAGAACTGTTTTAAGCCTTGAAATGCTATCTTGGTGAAGATATATTACATTTTCCCATTTCTGGGAGCTACACTTGTTGAGGCCCTTTTGGCATTTCTGGGAACTACAACTATAAAAGACCCAATCATCAGTGGCATTAACCTGTGGAATTATATTCTAAATCTTTTTTTCTACTTTATTTCAGGTTCATTGATGAAAGAAATGATGCTGATTGGATGGCCTAGAGAATTTTAGTAAAGGATTGGTTGTCCTCAACTAGGGAGAACATATTGACAGTAGATTACTAAGATACTATTATCTTTATCACCTACTGATACTCTTTTCTTTTGATTCTTTTCTTCTTTCTCTCCCCAAGGCTTCGACATATTCGACTGTTAATTGTCCTTGAAACTTGAAACATGTTCAACCTCAAGTCATAGTAGCTTGATAAAACTTCTACCTAATATCAATTTGGTCCTGATAATTTAAATCAGTTCAACCTTGAACTTGAGCTTTATGTTATATACTTGTGATACCTTTTAACAGTTCATAGACATTTCCATTTTAGCATGATATTAGACAACAATAATAGCTACAGAATTTGAGATACAAGATTTTTCTGAAACTACTCAATAAGAAAGTCTCAATTTGGTTGTAATTACGAACTTTCAACTTTTAACCAAACGTGTTAAATGTAAAGCACTCAAAAGTCCCCTAGAACTAAGAATCTGCAACTACACCATAGTCATAGATGCCCCTCAGCTGAAGTAACAGATTCTATCCTAACAAAGGTTATAGCTTGATCAGACGAGTTATATTATTCAGTTACCGCATGTGAAAGCTTCATGAGTTTAGCATTGAGGAATTGGATTACTCTCCCTGCAATGATATGTTTATATCTGTAGCAGATTTTCTTGAATCTTGAACAGATGGCATAGCAGTCCAGTGATTTGGTTGAATGGATGAAGAAATAACATTGTGAGTTCCAGCTCCGGGAACATTTACAGTGTGGGCATTTAAACTTCTAGGCTCCATATTAGAGCTATGAGGCGCAGCAGGAGAGACCGTTGCATAAGTTATTGCTTTGGGTTCTGCTTTCTGTTTCTTTGGCTTGACCTCTTGGTGGTTGCTAGGCAGAAAACTTCCGACTACAACCTATTATATATTCAAAGAGCAAAGCACAAAATTCACTCTCAATCTCTAGAACATGAATACGAAATTTTATTCTGAAAATGACATGCCAAATATTAGAATTGTTGCAATAGAAAATAGTCTACCTGGACGGGACTAGCAGCTGTTAACAGTCCTGCAAGTGTACCTCCGACAACACGACCATCAGGACTTGCCAAAGAAATGCTCATTCCTCCGGTTCTGCTGGTACGAGAACCCCCAAACTCTGTTGGAGTAAAGGATCCAGACAAAGAAAGGATTTCAAATCGACCCTACATGACAGTATTGCAAAAGGAATTTTGATTAATCATCAAATGCAATGGAAGACACCAAGTAGGAATGAGACTTCTCCTTTCTTGTTTCAATACAACCATATTTCTTATGAAACTAAAATAGGCGATTTGTTGGAAAAGAAAGGGCAAATATGTACCCTGCCTTATCAAACGTGCACCCATCACTTTCTAGTGAAATTTCTATACATCAACGATCAAATTGTGAAGAAACTTTAGCACTACCACTACCACACTAGTGAACAAATTAACTATGTAATTAATGACCCTTAAGTTCATATCCTTAAGTTCAATCATTGACAAGGTTCAAAGAAAACACAAACGACCAACCTCATAAGTTAAAGTTCCTCCTGATGAATTTGGCTGGCGTAAAGTGACATTTGATATCAAACCAACAGCAGAAATGATGCAAATAGCTCGAGGTCCTTGCTGAGAAAATGAGATTATCTTCATGGTAACATCCTAAAGAACCAACAAGAGAGTAAATACTTTTCCGATCTGGAGAAGTAACAGAGTAATAAGACATAAAGAAGAAGTTGGGTGGTGTTAATAAGTCCCATTTAGAAATTCTAATAAAAAAGACGACTCTAATTGCACGGAAAAGGTTAATTGCATGAAGTAGGATGTATATGCTTAGAACATAATGCTCCCATAGGAGTGCAGAAACTGGCTTGTTATAATTGGGAAGACGGTTGCTCCAACTGTAGAAGTTCTTGAAGAACATTTGACCGTCTATAACTATGTAAAATTACTAACTGGGAAATGAAAAGGCTCACTTCTTTATATTAAATTCCCAAAAAATTATGAATTATTATAAAGTAGCTAGAGCATACAAGGACACTAAAGTAACAAAGTTTGTGAGGATAGAAATTTTAGATCTTTTTGTGGAGTAATTTAGTGCATATGGAAATTTGCAATTTCTATACAGATGTGCATATGACCTTATTCTCACATGGCAATTTTTTTATCAGCTATTCTCAAATGCTATTTGCAAGAACTTTATCGTTAGAGATCTAGTCTTACACCTATATATCTCAAGACTAGGGGAAAGAGCTTCGAGAACCTTTTTCAGACATGGTCGACTGTATAGAATAATTACACGAACAACCTATATTATGCTAGTCATATGTACCACTCCCTCCCTCCCCTCACAAATCATCGATCAGAAAACAAACGGTAGTTACAGAGGCAGAACTGCTAATGCCTTTGTGCCACTAGGACAATCAGTACAACACTCAGTAGTGTAAAATCTCTTAGATTAGAATACAAACACTAGTACGGTTGGTTGCTCAATTTAAAATTTTAAATCCTTTTGAGTAAATAGTAAACTTTTAAGAGTAAACTATTGCCTTGCGCCTCAACTGTGATTTGTTACGACACTGAACCTGTTGGTTCCTCAATTTACATTGAGGCTAGAGGTCAAGCAATTCTTGAATTATTAATACATCCTAGTATCCTGGATCCCTTGACTTTTGTCTAAGCAAATTTACCTGATCCCTCTTTCCTTAAGCAATTAACTCTTTGATAACCAAAAACTGATAAGACTTGTTCACATTATTTTCACCTTCGCATAGTAGTTTTATCAACAATCACTCCATTCTCTTTACTCCTTTCACCCTTTATTTTAGAAATATGTCTTACTTGTTCTATATTAACATGATAAAATTTATTTTGACTAGATACAGATAATCATCTAAATTGTCACAGCAGGATTACTAGGGTAAGTTGGTAATGATTCTGTCTTTGCATTTGAATGTTTGCATTGTTCCACAAATCAAGAAATAAAAAGTTTAGTAGAGCTTTTTCTTCAAACTTGAGAGACCTCGTAACGAATATTATGGAGTTACTGGGTAGGACACTTGGTCAATTCTAGGCTTTGAATTTCTCAATGATAGTCTGGTATTCCTTTAGATTCTCAATATTGGATTTGAGTTGTAAAGACAAATAATGAGTATCACGACATGTTACTAAACCTTCCAGATTCACCCACTCTTCACTTTTCAGTACTGAAGGAAGTTGAAATCACCTTTGCAAGTTATGACATACAGGACATCACTCAACTAAAGAAATATAACTCTCCAGGTAAACAAAGAGTAGGAAAGGGTAGCAATTCCACAAGGAAAGACAAAACAGAACTTTTCTCATGTCAAAGCAATTCCTTGTACAACCAAACATACCTCACCAGCTTCAACTGTGATCATGTGTGGCAAAAAGTTGCCACCTGTGGTACATGAAATCCATTCACCTACAAGTGAGATCTGGGTGATTAGTTGCAAAACTTGCAATGCTAAATGGAAGCATATCACTAAAGGGAAGGTAACCAATAAGGACAAAAAAAATTCGCGGCCCAACAAGGCTACTTAAGTTCTCCTGCCAAAAATCTCACTTCTTACTAACAAGGATTATATTCTTCTTTTCCTTTGCACCAAGAACAAGGAGAAATTTAACCATCTGATTATGCTCGCCATTCAGAAGGAACCCATGCACATTTCTACCACAGATGATTTTTGTTGCTAAAGGAATAAAGGATTATACAAATCATGTCCAACCTGATGAACTAATGCTAAGTCAATCACTAGTAGCTAACAAAATCAAGTCTCATACTTCAATTGGCATATGTAGATCGAGCCAGGAAAAAACGAAAATGAAAAGAAAAAAGCACATATAAACTACAGTGATATCAACTATCATCACGAAATCAAACATATATGGTCCCCCAGAGAACTACAATAATTAGCAGTAACTTGCCAAATGGGACAATTAATTCAACTCCCAGGTCTCCCACAGGCAATTGTATTACTTCATTACAACAACAACAACATAATCCCACAAGTGCGGTCTGGGAGGTAGAGTTAAGCAGACCATACTCGTACTTCGTGGTGGAGGTAAAGAGAATGTTTCTGAAGAAAATTGTATTAGCTTCATTCATGTTAAAAACCTCAGTAAGTACTCCACATCCTAATTATTTCAAACTGCTCATATCAATTCAAGATTCCAACATTCCAGGTCCCTACTAAAAACACATACAACACACTAGCTATAGCATCAAAGACATAGAACTTCTACATTACCTAAATTTTCTGCCCCCACTTTGTTTCGAGGCTTTTTCTCCGATGCAGGACGGGCAACACTCACTTTCTCCGACAAAAAGCTGCTGGTGGTTGGTGGTGCCGACGCTGAAATGGGCATAGGTGAAAGTGTCCGTGCAACTGCCCCATCAGGCCCATACTTCCTAGGACGCCCCCTTTTCTTCTTCTCTGAGCTGATTGGAAAAGCAGTAGCTACCGGTGATGTTCCGGGCGGTAACGGAGTAGATTCCGTTCTTGACGCCATATGATAGTTTGATGGAGTTTCTGGAGCTATCACTGTAACTCCAGAATTTATGGCTTCCCTTGACTCCATTTTTCCAGCAGATATTAATGCTTTCCAACTATTAAAAAAGAGAGTTAAAAAAGTGAGCTTTTCTTACATTTGCTTCAATTGGAACTCAGTTTGAAAATACAATTAACAAATACATTGAACAATCAACACAACATTATATTACATCCTTATACTACTCAACTATGTCGCTCGGACTCTTCAAAAATGTTGATCGGTATGATTGGATACTTCAAAAGTAATGCATTTTCTGAAGGATCCAACACGGGCGCAGCAGCATTTTTGAAAACTCCAAGCAACATAGCTTCTCAACCAACATCATTGCACATTTCAAGAAACACATTAAAAAAGAACCCCTTTAAGAACAGGCTAAAAGAAAAGAAAAAAAGACAATTTTTTTCCTTTCTTTGCTGAAAAACACAAGATGGCAATTCAACATTTTTACTAAGTGGAAACCCCAGTAAAGAAAAGAGCAGAAGAAAAAAGAAAGAACAACAAGAAGAGTGTATTATAATAGTCTAATAATACTTCTGAGAAAACCCAATATTTTCTAAGCCTATAATTTTCTATTCATGACAAAAATCAAGAACCAAAGTACAGACCAGAAAGAATGTTCTTGCTGTTTTAAAGATCAGACTATGGCTGGCTATGACTAAAAAAGAAGTAAAAACTAATGTCTAAACCAAAAAACCAAAAGATTTTAAAATTCAAAGCTTAAAACTTGCAAAAACAAACAAGAAAAGTTTCAAAGTTACTGGTCTCAGACAACAGATTTAAAAACAAAACAAACAAAAAAGAGTGAGAGTGGAGTTTGACTTACACTGTTCTATATCAAAGATCAAAAATTTTACAAACTGAAAAAGAAGGAAAGAAGAAAGAATGGTTATATAACCAAAAGATCAATAAAGTAAGAAAAAAAAACTCTTTTGGTGAGTTTTAGGATGGAAAAAATGGCTGTTTCCCGGCAAGAGAACCAGTTTTCAGGTCAGTAATAAAATAAAAATCAGTTCTTTTAAGACCTTCAAGACAAAGACAACATGTAAAACAAAAAAAAGTGGAAAGCAAAATTTCTGAATGCAATGCAAATTCACAAGAAAAAAAAAACAAGAAAAGTTATTTCTTTTTTCATATTTATTAGCAATAAACTATTAATTGCACTAAAACCAACAAAAGAAAAATGAAATATGATTAAGATGAATTTCAAGTCCGAGTAAAGAAATTAAAAATTGGTTCGTATGATTATTGGCAAGGATATTTTGGTAAAATAGTGCTCAAATAATAGGTAATATTGGGAAAAAAGATAAAGTTTCTTTTTGAAAATTGGATTAAATATTGTACAAATAAAAGCTGAAAAAAGTATAGTAGGGGACCAAAAGGTTGTCAGAGCGGTCAACCTTTTTCTTGCCGCTGACCTACTTTTTGTCCTCTTTTTCTAAGGAAGGGTATATTGTGAGATCTTGAATTTATGCCCCTCGAGTCTCCCATTAATTACTAAACAATGCCACTTATATTTGACAAGTTATCGTAATCGTAGTACAATAATAATAGTAATGGTATGGAAAACTAGACAACTGCCTATTGACATGTTATCGGAATCCTGTATTACTGGCATGAAAAATTAGAGAAATATTTTCTCGTGATCCTTCATTTTCAATACTTTTTTTATTATTATTATGTCTTTAGTAAGTTGTAGGTATGCAATGAACTATAAAATTATCTCTCCTTAATATTCTTTCAATCAACCTCTACCTCTTAGTACTTCTTCGATCAATCTCTACCTCTCATCTAATTCACTATAGCCAATCTTTCACATCCTCTTTACGTGTTTAAGACATTTGAATTTCACCTCCCTCATTTTGTCTACCTTGAAGGTCACTCTCACCTTATGTCAAAGTTTTTGTTTTTAATCTTATGTCTGCCACTATGTCGATAGATCAATCTTAACATCTTCATTTTTGCTACTTATTCTTTTTTGGACTCATGAATTCTTGATGGATCAACACTACATTTCATACAACATAATTGATCTAATTAATATGTAAGTTAAATTTATATAAAGCATTATAACTAATTTTACTACTGTATTAAAGATTAAAGAAGAGATGATAACAATTTTACATGTATTTTTAACTCACTTTTTAAGTTTTACTTCAAGTATATTCAAGTATGAATATAATTTAAATACTTATTTTTTAAAATATATAATCAAACACAACTCCATTTTCAACTTCAACTTCAATTTTATAAATTTCAAATAAAAAATATGAAAATGTGATTATATTTTTTGAGAGAATTAAACTATCTATCACGTAAAATGAAATAGTATCATCACAATTTATTTATTTATTTCATTTATCTTGGTGGAAGTGAATTTCTCACACGTGGGAGACATGCAATCGGATCCACCAAATTACTACATACTATTATTTTCTTAAATATGTTCATCACTTGGAAACACAAAACTTACCACGACAATAACATATTCAGTGTAATTTCATAAATGGAATCTAAAAGAGGATAGAATATACGCAAACATTATTACTATCTCATAGAGATTGAGATGTTATTTCCTGGGAACCTTCATCTCAAGAAAACAGTTTCTCAACCTATATGAGTTAGTGATAAGGAAACAAAAAACTTAGGATTCTCTTTTTTCTTCTTACACTAGTATTAGATTTCAAATTTACCTTTCAATAAAATCTTCAAAGTAAAAATTAGATTGTTCTTTTGTTCTTATTTATATAAAAAAAAAATGGTTTTTAAAAGTAAAAAATTTCATTTTGATAGTGAATTTAAATCGTTAATCTTTTAAAATAAAACGTATATATTTAAATCTAAGTAAAAGATAATATAATTCATATTCAAAATATTTCATAGACATATAAAAATATTATAATAAAAAAATTAATTTAATTTTAAAAATTTAAAAGATGTAATTAAAGACGAGTATCTTTTACAACATAGTGAATATAATTAAAATAGTACTGAAGAATGACGTTGTTAATTGGTAAAAGACAAACAACATATCTAAATAAACTTGTAAAAAATAAAATAAAAATCGATAACACAATTATTTACATTGTATTAAATGCAAACATAATGTATATTAAATGATTATATAATATATAATTATAGTTTCAAGAAAAATCATAAAATGTCATTATACTTTGGATCTTATAGAAATATAATAATACGCGTTGATACAAATTTTCATATATTTTTAATTGATGTTTATTTAAAAATACTCATCTGATACGATTATACAATTGATACTCATAATCTGAATATAATTTTTTCGATGATATAACAACTATAGTGCCACATATGAAATTTTCTTATAAAATAGTAATCAATTGCAATAGATTTTGTGAATCTAATTCATAGTGTCTTAATCCATAAGTTACGCACTAAATGACAATTCTCTAACATTTTGGATCGAAAATAAAAAAAATTAAACCCAATAGTCAATGAAACTTTCATTGTTTCCTCATAAGTACCCTACATTTTTCCTGTCAAAAAGGAGGTTATATCAATATTGAATCACGGGTTCAATCAACAACCATCTTTTTAATAATTTACCATATTAATCTCGGAACACTTTAATAGTCCTCCATATTTTTCTATTTAAAATCATGTTTTTGATAATTTGAAGTTGCATCATATCTTGTCTTATTACCTCTCCTCAATACTTTTTTGGCGTATTGTTGTCTCTGCTCGTACCCTTTATAATCAACCTCTCGCATCTCCTTGTTGGTGCGTCTACGCATTTCTTTATTCACATATCCAAATCATCTTAGTCGCGCTTCTCTCGTCTTATCCACTACGGATCACTCCCATCTTATCCCGAATATCCTCATTCCTAATCTTATCGCTTTTAATATGACCACACATCCATCTCAATATTCTCATTTCTGCAACATGCATCTTTTGAACATTGAAGTTGTTGACTGACCAACACCAATCCATACAAAAATATCGGTCTGACCATCACTCTATAGAACTTACCTTTGAGTTTTGATGTCCCTTTGTCACACAAGATAATGATATTTTAATATATTTTTTGGTTAACATCATAAAATTTTAGAAATTATATTTTTTTTAAATTCATGCTAAGTCAAAATAGGCCCAAACAAATTGAATGAAGGGGTAAAACATGCCTAATGTAGCATGCAATTTAAGAAATTTGCAAGAAAATTAATATATACTCTATAATTTATTTATTGTGTAAGAGCACTTCTAAAGAAATTGATAAAAATTGAATGACAAAATAAAGAATATCAACTTACCAATAAAAATGTATTGTCACGAGATCACTTCTATCATCGACATTCATTAAATCCTTTTATTATTTGTATGAAAATATAATCTCTCCCTCAAAAAGAGAGAATGCTTCCTCCCGAATGAGATTGACGTATATGAAGAAAAAAAAACTCAGAATTCTGAATCAGAAGAGCAATGCAAAATCCAAAAAAGATACCGGGGGATGAAAAGAGCATTGGTGGGACCTTTGAGGCTTTTTGTAGGGCCAGCTTTAATAAGTTGCTGAAATTAGAGTCTCCATACTCCAATAGTCAAAAGCATAAATTATTCTTTTCCTTTTCTTCTTTTTACATATTTTTTTGGCTGTCTGAATAAATAAATTGGTTACTCGAAGAAAAAAGTTGTAGAACTATTTTTTTTTTAATTTTATAAAAGACTGAAAAATCATTTCTCCATATTCATGTTTTTGGGCAATAGCCGCTCTAATTCATGTTTTTATTTTTTTCGAAATGAGTATAATGTTTTATGAAATGAAGGCGGCATAAATGATGTTTTTTTAAATTTTATTCTTTTTCTAAATAATTATTTTTTTTAGAAGTATTTACTGAGAGTGAGTTAGTAAAATACATCTTACTTTGTCTAATTTGAAATTTGATCATTCATTTTCCATTTGGCGTTTTTTTTTTTTTTTTTTTTTAAATAAAAAATTTGGTGGACCGGACAAGCTTTGAATCAAAAGATGCTCAACCTCGACTTACGATGTGTTTCTGAGTTTCATATTCTTTGGTACTGGAGGACTTACTGAGACCATTGGAATGTTCTGTTCACACAAACACATCATCAAAACAAAGAGAACAGCCAATCTCACCTAGTATCTTTACAAATGACTGAAGAAAAAGAGCAGTTCACTGCACAAAACTATCACTATGTGCAGGGTTCGAGTAAGAGTCGAACCATGTAGAGTCTATCATGTGCAACCAAAAAAAAAAAGGCATTGGCTATAAAACCAGATGAATTGAATGTTTTTACTACTTACTAGCATCAAGAAAATCCATTGATACTAGAAGTACTGCTAAATCAAGCATTTGGTAATGACCTTGGTGTGTGACAATGGATTGTAACCGGCTCTTCTCTCCTCGAATGAGTACTCGATATCATCAGCACAAGCAGAAACATGACGACTGGCTGGGGTCATTGCAGTCTGCATGGCTGTGGAAACTGAGGAAGGAGTTGGAGGCATTGGAATGGGCAATGTTTTTGGGGTAATACTTCCTTCAACAGCAGAGGCAATCTTTGTTGGAGTCATAATTGGAGTTTTGTTCAAAGACACTGTTTCCTTGAGTCTTCCTTCAGCAGAGGCAATTTTGGTTGGAGTCATCACTGGAGTTTTGTTCAAATACAGTGTTTCCTGGACTTCCCCGCTCTTTAGGGTCTGATTCTGAATATTAATGGTGCTTGCATTTGATGATAATAACGACGATAAGGGAGATAGAGGCTTCCTGGTCTGTATTGATGCAGTTCGAGGTGGATTTAAAGGGGCCTTCCTTATCTGTCTTGATTCAGTTCTAGGTGGATTTAGAAGGGCCTTCCTTGTCTGTGCTGACTCAATTCTGGGTGGATTTAGAAGGGCTTTCCTAGTCTGTGCAGATTCAATTCTAGGTGGATTTAGAAGGACCTTCCTTGTCTGCGCTGATTCAGCTCTAGGTGTATAAGGGAGATAGAGGTTTCCTTGCTGCTTTCTTGGTGCCAAGATACTATCTCTCCTGCCTGCAACAAAAATTCAAATTACACAATTTGAACATCAATAATGCGATCCAACTTAGAAGCCGCAAAAGCTCAATAAACATGTAGATATAGAAATGAGCATAGTACAATTTTTGGTGGAGGAGTAAATTCAGATACATAGAGGACATGATCACAAGCCTACCACTTTGGGGAGTTTGCTGTTTCAACAAGCTAAACAGTCGAGACGATGGTGCAGCTTTACCAGCATATGGGGTTTGAAGCATTGATCCTCCAAGCGATAGTCTTTTATTGGTCAAACCTCCCATTGATGGTCTAAAATTCTTCTTTGCACTCTTTGAAGGACTAGGTATTGAACCAAAAAGTGCTTCTTGCTCCACCATCAACTGTCCCTGAAGCTTCTTCTGGTCCTTGAATAAAAAGAAGAATCTTATAAACTACTACTAACACACAGAGCACCATTTCATGTGTAATCAAATGGAAAATTCATACCCTCTGCCTCTGACGCTCAAGCTCCCTTTCCTGCTTTAGAGCACAATACTGCTCAAGCATAGAAAGAACGGCTACCTGGAAACGGAAACTGAAGGGATAAGTAAAAATAGAAGAGCGCTATCACCAACTTCTAAGAGTTAAGGCAGCTGCAGAATGTGGATGCAGGGTTAGTCTTGCTTAATAATTCTTTTACAAATTCAAGTTAGGTGCTTACACCATCATACAAGAATTCGTGTCCACTTTCTTTCTGCCAACCGCTAGCTCTCAATCTCAATGTCTCCACCATAGCTGCCACAAAGTCATTGTTAAGATTTGTTATCAGACTGATCAAGTTTGATTGGCACACTAAACAAACATGCAGCAATGTAGGTTGTTTGTACATGATAATAAATAGTTGATTCGCATGACAAATTTTCAGAAATCACACAGATGAGTAAACTATAACTTTCTGGTATCAGCATTCTAAAGAGTACACTTGTAATGCAGTAAGCTAACTCAAAGAAGAGTAAAATCAAAATCTAGTAAGATTATTTCTATCAGAAAAATCATTTTATTAATGATGGGAGATACGAGGAACAGAAAATAGGTTCCATACCAGGGATTTTGTTGACAAGAACTCGAGCTTTCTCAGCTCTCTTCAGATTACGATGAGTACCTTTTCCACCATAATAACGATTTTCATCCTAAAATGGAACATATTAGAAACAGAAGAATGGTGCAGAACATACAGGAGAGAGGTCGAAAAAACAGAACAGAACGTCCAACCCGGTTGTATTCCTCCAACCAACACTCCTCATCACATGCAGCCAACCACTTCTCTAACTTTTCAAGAATCTCTCTCCCACTAAAAGCTTCCTCTTTAACCTTGGAAATCTGGACCTCAATTTGCTCAAGCAGATATGAAGGATCAATTGCGCCTACAAATTTTAGCATTGCCACTTCAGAAATATAACAAACAGTCACACATATTAGAAACTAAATAGATTTCTTCAAAGAAATCAGTTTGCTTAGGCATACAAGTAATCCACAAATTATCACAGAAATGATTCAGTGAAAATGCATTTGGTTAGAAGTAGTTACATGCAACCTTGATGACTGATTCATGACAGGAAAAAGTTACCAGATTCTATAGCTTCAACAGAAAAGTCGATTGAATTTTGTGTTTCAATAACCAAATGTGCCTTCCTACAGATTTCCTCCAACTCCAGCCTCTTTTTCAGAAGAACCTCTTTCATTTTTGTTGATTTCATTGCCTGCAATCTCGAGACTTCTGCCTCTGCCTGCAGAAGTATTATAGAATCACAACAATTTCATTACTGCTATAAAGGCATCACAACTAGCCTAGGGACCTCTCAAATTCTTGTAGAAATTAGCAACATAGAATAATTAATTGGAGAGGATTTAGTTTGTGTATTTCATACATGTTGAAGATTGTCGGCAGACAGACCATTAGGCTCATTTATTTCATTTTCCGAAGCTGCTATGTGCCTTGTAAAATCATGAAATTTCTGTTGCTCCTCTAGTGGTGTATCCATCAAGTTCCACAGCTCAATCAGGGTAGTTGAAAGATCTTGAAGCTAAGCAACAAGATGAACAGCATTAGTAGAGAGACATACAACTTGGCTTGGAACACTTAAATTGACATTTATACTAACCTTAAGCAATCTTTGTTTCTTGAGCTCTTCCAATCTGTTGATCATAGCGGACAGCTTAAAGATCATATCTTTGCTTATGTTTTTCAAGACATGGGAATCGTCCATGGTTGGATCAATCTCATCAATAGTTTGTTTGTAATCAACCCCAAGCACCAAACATAACGAATTGATAGTTGTCAAGCGGTCAACCAGCAGCTTCAGGCGGTCACTCTGAAAATGTTTACGAGATTCTATTAGACAAACAGTAACTCTTATATTTTTTATAACAGGGGAAATATTTCCAATTAGTATCGAACTCTGCAATATGAAAGTTGAATGATACTCCCTGTTTGTTTTTTCCTCTATTCTAAGCAGTTCTGATGTGTCTGTGAAGTGACAGTTTACCAAACTCATTTTGCAAAAGTTGTAACTTTTTGTAACTTATTTATTCAAGGCAGAAATCTCAAGCTAAAACATGTAGAGATTGAAGCACGCAAAGAGATGAAACAGAAAAAACCTTCTCTTTTTGCAAAGCAACCAAGTAATTCTGCACTTCTTCTAGTCTTTTGACAGACAATTCATTCTCATCAATTACAGTCAGTTGTGCACTCTCTTGGAAGTGTAAACAGAGCTCTTTCGAGATAGTCTGTATCTGATCAACAACAGCTGCAAATTGTTTCTTCCTCTCTTCTTTTTTCCTCTTCATCTCTTCCAACTTAGGCTTAATGGCCTCAAGCTCTTCCTTCAAACTTCTGGAACTCTGCTATGTAAGGAGGCTAAATGTTAAAAAGTTCTACATACCAAGTAAACGATCATAAAGTTTCACTGTATACTCCAAAGGAGAGATTTTTTTTTTTTTTGGTTTCTAACCTGCTTAGCATATGATGATTGCTCTCCTAGTGCTGCACATATCTTTGCAAGCTCTGCTTCAGAATCAGCAACAGCTTGCTGCAGTTGAGCCCGGCATCGACTTGCCTGATTCACATTTCTTCTATATACCTCCAGGCACTCTTGTTGAAGTTCAAAAAGCATCTTATCCCTTTCAATATCTGGTTCTCCCATCTCATCCCATATTCTCTGATACAAAATACAATGTAGAATACAAAAAAAAGTACACACTCAAAACACAATGAAAGCCTTGTGTTTCTTAATAACAATTGAAGAGCCTAGTTCGAGCAAACCTGCATCTCAGATAGAAGAGACCCACAAGTTGTTTCCATATGCAAAGGCTTCTCAGTTTGGGGGTTATGCATGTTGAAGCATTAACACCTTGAGAAAGAGAAAGAGATATTAAAAGGAAAATCTATAAGACTAGCTAAAGGCAATCCACTGGAAGCACTATGGTTGAGTTTAGATAAGGTACATAGGAAAGTCCCAGCTAAATTTAGAATGGACAGAAGAAAAGCACCGGGTCAAACTCTTCTTTGACAGGTAATAGCTATGAATAGTCATCGACTTCCTGGAAAGAGTAAACGATGAAGTATTTGCTGATTTAGCACCCTACAGCCTTAAAATGAAAAGAAATTTGAATACTTCTAATGACGAAACGAACAACGTTCTTTCATTGTTAGAAAAATTATGATGATGATCTTTCAGCACCTCTAGGACAGAATCCCTCAAATGATTTGAAAATATTTATTTTAGCATATTTTGTAGTATCAAAATTCATCAATACAATCAACCAACTATACCCCAATCATGAATTTTATGCATTTAAAAAATATACTGCAAGAAAAAAGACCCTTTTTTGTTCATGTTAGTTTCTAGTCCAAGATGTGAAGACTCTCATGTGTAAAATTCCAAGAAAGATGAATTACTTGCCATAGAAATTAGAACCCTATTGCTAACAGAAAAACGTTTTGATTTTCTGCCTTGTCAAAAAGTAAAAATCTTGAATATTTGAAAGTACTCTGTGCTCCGTGAACAAATTATTATCTCTCTCCGGATTATAAGACCAACTATTACTTATCAGCCATTCATTCACGAAATGCCAAGCAACAAGAAAATGTCAGTATTTCACAATTGGGGTTTGAAGAGGGAAGCATGAAAACAAACCTAACCATACCTTAAAAGGGTCGAGAGGTTGTTTATGATAGATCCTCGGCTCAAAGAATTAACAAAAAGCCAAGCCCTAAGGCAAAAAAGAATTATGCATTTCTAGAAATATAACAGGTTTCAACTTGAAAATCTCTTTTGTTTGTGAAATTGGGGGAAGGGAATTCAAGAAGCTCTAGCACCCATCCAGTATTATGTACAAAAACAACAAGTAGCAACGAATTTACGATCATTTGTTGAAGTCCTACTTGATTGTTTCTAGAGACTACTGAATTCAGTTTTCTCGGCAAGAAGGGTTAAAACAAACATAGCACCAATTTTCACGCAGAATACAAAGAAGCAAAACCTTACTAAAATCTTGATCACGCCGTAATTAAGAGAAGCTCCACCGAAAAATGTGTTCTTTTTCCGGCCAATTTTCCTCAACAAGCCAAGTGAAACTTGGGAAAATTGAATTGTTCCAGGAGGGAAAGGAAACGTTAGCTTTTGTGTATAAAGTATAGAAAGCAAACGTAAGAAGCGCCTTTCTCGGCCGCGCCCGACTCTTTTATAGGCCGTTTCGTAATCACTGTTTTTGAATTTCAAAGTTGATTTCCATTTAATACTTTTAATTAAAAAATACTTTTTTCATCCAAATTTATTTATCATGTATATTAAAAATAATTGTCCAAAATAATTATCAATTTGGATAATCAAGAGAGAATTGATTTTTTTTCCAACTTTGGCCTTATCATTAATTACTCTAGAATTAAGAGACTCGTGTATAGATAAATATTTAATCATTTATAAGGGGTATATTAGTCAAACAACACTCCTAATTAATTTTTTCTGAAGTATTTTGTTAATTGTCAAACTTTAACATGAATAAATTAGGACGGAGGAAGCAGTAATTAATATTATGTCAATCTTCAAAAGTTGTGTGTTTCGTGGGACATCAAAATTTGAAAATATTTGATAGTTAAGTATGAAATTCAAGAAAAGTGATACTCTCTCCATTTCATATTAATTTGATTTTTGAAATTTTTTTTATTATTCAAAATAGTTGAATTGTTCAAGATGAATATTTAAATTTTTTTCTATATTTATCCTTTTATTTATTTAAGTTTTATATTTTCTAGAAGATAAATTACGCTAATTGCAAAGTTATATTTATGATATATTTTACTTAATATGTATCCATTATTTTACCAATTAAGTTAATATTAACAAAAGTTTTTTATCATTATAAAAGTCTAGGAATATGATCATCACCTGACACACCTCTGAGTGAGTGTTAGCCAACACTTTGCCTTTTATCAAGATTTTTTAAGCCTTTGAAAATTATAGTTTGGGAAATAAAAACAAAACATAGTTAAATATGAAACTAATAAAATCGTAATCGTTTGATAAAGTGTATTAAAAAAAATAATGGAGAAATAATTATTTTAAATGGCTATTCAGTCTAAGTAATTGTTAAAAAAAATAGTCATTCGATGTATGAACATATATAATCAGTGTATACTTCATATATAATTAAATTATAATTAGTTTTTGAATGTATCAAAGTATATATTTAGTGTATAACTTGTATGAGTAATCTATATTGTATAGTCGGTATATATTTTTTATGGCTTTTGACAAGTTATATTGTATACTCGCTCCGTTTAAAAAAGAATGACCTAGTTTAACTTGATACAAAATTTAAGAAAAGAAAGAAAACTTTCAATCTTGTGGTTCTAAGTTAAAGTTATGTTAAATATAACAAAGCGTCATTTAATCTTGTGGCCTTAAACATGTCACATGTAAAGTTAAAATTAAAATTTTACCAAAAAAGAAAATGAGTCTTTTTTTTAAACAAACCAAAATAGAAAGCAGATCATTCTTTTTATAACGGAAGAAGTAATTTTTTCTATGATTTTTGACTATTTTTTTATATATAAATAAGCATGGTTATATTTGTTATAAACTAATTCGTTTATTGTATATATATATGTGTGAAATTATCTTAATAATGCATGCATTAATTCGGTGCATTAGTAGGACTTAGCCACACTTTCATCATTATTAAATACTTCCTCCTTTTTATTTTATGTGCCACTCTTAGAGTTGACACGATGTTTACAAGAAAAACAAGACTTTTGAAACTCGAGATCTAAAATAATTCTTAGATACTTGCATGGCTCACAGTAATTTCATTAAGGATAAAAAAGTTTAAAAATTTTCAATTAAAATAAGACGACATTTTTTATTAAAAAACAAACTACAAAAAAAAAAACACATAAAATGAAATGAGAAAAGTAATAAATGTCATCAATATTACTATCAGTATCGAGACCCCATTTTACAAAGCGCATATTAATTGATTTCATACGATCTTTTACTCATTAAACTTAAAGTCAATCGATACTAATTACATATAGATTGACTGTATGTAATTGAGTAAAATACATATGGTTATTTTGAGTTTATATATTTCTATAGTGCTCTTTGAAGTAAACTATTTATATTTATGCCTCCCTCATATTTATGTCCCTTACCATTAAAATTTGTGTGCCGATATCATTAGGGTATCAATATATCAAAAGGGTATCACAAAGGATTAACTCAGTATTATATGATACTCATATGGTATCAATATGCCACAGAGTATCAAAAAGAATATACTTTCTACTACTTTAGAATTTAATAAATAAGTTTATTTATGACTTCAATATTTTTTCTTAATTTATTTTATTTATAAAAAAAGAACCCAAAATTATATGATACAAATACGGTATCAATATACAATGGAATATCATAGAGAATTCTGTTTAGTTCTATATGATATCGATATGACATCAATATACTGACAGAGTATCATAAGAATGTATTTTCTTGGTACGAATTATTAGTTTTGTTACTAAACTATTGATAGACTTAAAAACACCCCTCAACTTGACGAACTAAGCTTAAATACACCCTCAAACTTGACACGAATTATTAATTTCATCCCTAAACTACTGATAAGCTTAAAAACACCCCTCAACTTGACAAACTAAGCTTAAACACACACTCAAACTTGACACGAATTATTAATGTCGTCCCTAAACTATTGATAGGCTTAAAAACACCCATCAACTTGACAAACTAAGCTTAGATACACTCCTCCCATACCATATGGCATAACAAGTAAGTACAATTTATTTAAAGCGTGTGAAAAGTTAAAAAAAAAAGACCACATCAACTTTAATTTTCTTTTTTAAAAAAACAAAAATCTCCTTTAATTTTTAATTACCAACTACTAGAATACCCTTCTTTTTCCCATTTAACCTTTCCTCCATTAACGGTGACCTCAAAGCAAGATATTTTTTTTTCATTCTCATTTTTAATAGTTTGATTCTCTTTCTTTTCTTATTTTGTTTATGATTATTTTTTGTCAATGTGGACTTCCGGCAACATTAAACATTTCATCGGATGACAATCTCGTAAGAAGATTTTGAAATTGTAAAAATATGACAGCAAATGAAGCTCTACAAAATTTCAAATTAAAATTTAATAAATTACAGAAACATGAAACTGAGGGATGTTTTTAAGTCTATCAATAGTTATGGACGAAATTAATAATTCATGTCAAGTTCCAAGGTGTTTTAAGTTTAGTTCACCAAGTTAAGGAGTGTTTTTAAGCCTATCAATAGTTTAGGGACGAAACTAATAATTTGTGTCAAGTTCAAGAGTGTATTTAAGTTTAGTTCACCAAGTTGAAGAGTGTTTTCAAACCTATCAATATTTTAAGAATAAAACTAATAATTCGTGTCAAATTCGAGAGTGTTTTTAGTACTTCTCTCGAGAAACACTCTGCGTTTTGAAGATAGTGGGCATGTAAGAAGACCCAATTAGGGATATATTCATTCATTCTGTTGCACAGAAATCGAAAATAATCAGGCCGAAAAATGCAAAATGTCAACTTCCCCAGTGAAATCCATAAAGTAGGGGCTAGGCTACCCCTGACCTCAAAGGTAAGAAATGCAAGGACGTCAAATACCAAAAAGTATTTGACATAGTGCAATGGACCATAGCTAAATGATTACAACTAATTATCATTCACTCTTGGGAAGCAGTGACAGCAGTCCAGAAGAAATATGATAGAAAATATAAGGAACATTACTTGATTGAAAACCTAAATTTTACTTGCCCTCTTGAGAACTCATGGTTATATATCAACCTCAAAATGATAATGTTTTAGCACTTACTATCCAGCAAATCTGTCTGCGACAGTCCTCTCAAAATGGCTCGCTGAGTTTGTCTACTCGTGCTTTTTCAAGAAACAAAGAAAGTCTTCTAAACAACTACACGAGGCAACCTGTACACGTGTAAATAAATGGGAAGACAGAGGATAGTGAAACTTTCATAAACTGTAACAGCAATTGTGCATAGAGAGAGAACTTGCTCGTTTTGATCCCGTCAAGGTCCCAAGTTGAGAAAGGAGGCATCAAGTGTTGCTGCTCCTCACGAACACTTGAGACCAGGTGACCACTGAATGAGCTGAAGTGGAATGAAGTTGGCATGGCTTTGCATATTAATTGGAGCTCCCCTACACTTCTTCACAAGGATAAACTGACTGGATTGTTAGTGCCCGAATTTACAACCCAAGTTGCCACCAATCTTGACAGAGCCAATGTGGCAAAAAGCTTGGATTTTGACACAACATAACCAATTGCTCATAAAGCTTGGATTTTAGAATTCACATCCCATATGGAACACATAAAAAAGAGAAAAAGCATACAACAGCAATTATAATTGTTGTTTAATTTTTCATACATGGAATGTGCTGACATAACTGTAATTTAAAACCAACAGAATTGTTGACGTACTTTGGGGGTATAAAGATTCAATAAGAATGGCAAAAGCTTTCAAGGGTAGAACTGGACCAAGTCACCAGAGGGGGAGATATTGTCCATCCAAAAGACATTGTCATGATTATGAGTTATGACCATGCCACTCCCGACAGTTAAATTTTATCCTTCCATTTTATTGTGTAAAATGAAAATAAAAGAGAGCATGGGGCTACAAATTCTTCTCCATTTGACCTTCAAACTCTCTTTCAAAAAATAAAGATCTTAGCAGCCAAAAAAGGACGAAATGAGAAAACAAATGCAGAAATTTAACAAAAGGATTGGAAGCAGAACAGGTTATCCCAAAACATACAGAGGAATGCCAAGCAGTTCAATTTTAACAATACAGAAGAATTTTCTGTGGAATCTGCCTTCTTATGCAGAAGAAGACAAGAAAGGATAAGGTACTACGCATGCAAACCAGAAGATAAGAAAGCATCGTTTTCGTTCTTTAGGACTAGAAAACCATCGTCTGCACTTCACTAATGAACATCTCCAAACAATAACATAGGCAACATCAGTCGAGAAACAAAGAGCATATTCCAATATGTAAATTTCACAAAAAAGAAATAACCAAATGAAGCAATTAAATGCAAACATAAAAGAGGAACAAGCCACTGATATTAGAGAACACAAAGAGCAATAATCTGTAAATAATTAACTTACTGAATCTTAAGTTTTACTCACCAAAAGCTTTACATCACCCAAGCAATATGTCAAAAGCTTGTACTCTTCGAAGTAGCAACCTGCCAACATTGTGCTATCTATGTTCCTGCAGTCTGTCTGTGAAGGCTTCCATATGGAAGCCAGCCATAAAACTCTCTTGAACATCTCATACATTCCTCAAAATAACCCAGAGCCAGAAAAACTGGTCTGTTCAATTACCAAGATCCATAATGGGCTATCTATTCTAAGCTTAGGATATCAAAACCTACCCTATTAGACACATGGAAAACCTAATTAACAGGATGGGCCATAACATGAAAACAAAAGAAGAGCTGAAACAGGGAGAAGCATTTATTTTGATTCCAATTTTATGAGTTTAACTGTTTAACTTGTCAACCACATCACAAGTACTTTTAAGAGTGATAGAAGTACAGCTAAAAAGAAGATAGAAGTATAGTTGATGAAGGACCTTGAGATCCAAAGAAGCTCAAATGGGTAATGATAATAAGCCTTCCAGTCACGTTTTTGTCAAGAGGACGAATGTATTAACTTTTAGAGCATTCATTTAGGTATGGGCATGTGGAGCAGGACTAATAAAATTGTGGGTAAGTGGGGAAAGACCTCATAGGTAATAAAGGATGATGTACCAAGGTCCACCAAAGGGAAAATAACAATCAAGACGTGAATTTTATCCCTAATAAAAGCAGGAGCAGACATCACCCTTCTTTAGACATACAAATACATAATTCTTCTAAGACCAAAGTGTAGTTATTCCAACAAATCAAATAAAAAAGGAAAAAGTAAAGTAATGACAGAATAACTTCCATGAGCTCTATGTAAAGGGGAGGTGCCAACACACAATCAAGGAAATATTAAATGAACTTCAATTTTTTGTCCATATTTTTCAAACTTCAAATTTTTTGCCCATATTTTTCATTCTCAGATGTTATACACATAATTAAGAAAAATGAAGAAACAATTACAGGTATATGAGAGGATAGTTTTTATGGTTGAACTGAAAATCACATACAATGACAATTTCCCATAAGGTTTCTTTTTTTTTTTTGAGTAAAATTTCCCATAAGGTTTCTATTGATCAATTGTATGTCCAACTTACAATAGATGCCACAAACTAATTCTTCAACAATAAACCTTCACACTTTTCCAATGTTTGCTAGCAACGTAAGAGGTCCTCACCTCAATCCTCATGACTGCTTTCAGAACTTGAGGCTAAACTTAGCAACTTATGGTCAATAGAATGAACACATTGATTATGTTTATCTTAAGCAAAAGCAATTTTAGTAAGAATGGTCATTTCCATTTTCAACAATAGCAAATCTGAAACTAATTCAAGCTTTGACTGGAAAGGATTTAATTACAAGCAACCCATAAAAATCTCTCTAGCAACAAGGGCAAGAAAATCTCAACGACACCGTCACAACTTATTATAGTGGTTTGACAAACCATATATTCACAGATTGTTTTCACACCAGGGATGCATAATAGATTTGATCATTAGAATTATCAATCACTTAAAAAGAAATTCCAAGAGTGTGTAAAATTTAGAGATTGACTGCGTTTAATTTGCCAAAACTTTCCTAAAAAAGTCCTGGTGATTTAGTGCATAGTCAAAAAATGTCTCTTCATCAATATCCATGTATCAGGAATTCAAATAAGTAACATAATTATAAATACTCTGTATTTAGATTGTGACTCATCTTTCAAGAAAATAAAGTTTTTACTTAAATTGGATTAGTTTTACTGATTCTCAAAATATCAACGAGGTTTGCATATACCTGTTATTGCTATATCACAACACAAACAGGATCATATGGGAACAGGATACACAATTATATGCATTGAATGAACATCATACAGTCTTATCTTCTCCAAAATTTCCCTCGTTTCTGCAATAGGACTTAGATTTTAGAGCAAACAGGTCAAACTAGAACTTGACCGAAACAAATTATGAATAAGTAGATTTTTATCCTTGTCTTCTTTATTCTTTTTCCACATCAAGATGAGTTGATTAGCTGGTAGAGTTTTTTTGGTCAAAGCTTGTTGATTTATCCTCAAGAGTATGTATTAAGGAATTCTATTTACATGATGATTTCAAACCATTGAATAGAACCATTTCAAGTATCTCTGTTCAACCTCATTCGGAAGCTAAGAATATAATCCATCATCGATACATCAATACTAAGGTCATCAACTGTCCAAAAAAGTTGGGACCTCATAGAGTTCCACCAAATTGCCATCTCCAACTAGAAGCTTTTGCCACCTTCATCAAAAAAGGAAAAAATAAAAACAAACAAAAAACTAGAAATTTTTTCCACATACTTGAACAATTTTGCTAATCTACAAGTCTAGTTGTGGAAAAGAATAACAAAGAAGGGAGTAAGCAAAAACTGGTTTTATGGTGGGACAGCTCATGAGTCATGACGTTCATATTAATCAACACAATCAATAGGAATCTTCTCCCATATTCTCCACATACACTAAGTCACTCTACTAATTCACAAGATCCCTTATGATTCACTGGATTTTAAGCACTCTTTCAGACCAATTCCAACTTATGGTCTCCTAGGCTTTTCCTTCAGTTACAATCCATCAATTCCTTATGGCATCATATGAATATCTATAAATATGGCACACACGGACATAACAAACGCTTGGGATTACATTCTTCTATAAAAACAAGAGAAAATTTTGCTAGAGTTCATCTTAATCCTAATTCCTAAATTAATAATACAACTAATAGAAACAGATTTAGTCAATCTTGCTCGTTATTTGAAAATATAAATTATAACAAACGCTTGAGATTACATTCTTCTATAAAAACAAGAGAAAATTTTGCTATGGAGTTCATCTTAATCCTAATTCCTAAATTATTAATACAACTAATAGAAACAGATTTAATCAATCTAGCTTGTTATTTGAAAATATAAATTATCACTGTCCTCATTCTTCGGTTAGCATCCATAGTTTACAAATAAGAAGTCAATATACTTGTTTATTTCTTTCTTTTTGGGATAAGTATGCTTGTTAGGGGAAATAAGTAGGATACTTTCGGTTTAAGCATGGTTGAAGGCCAAATCTGAGTATGAAATTAACAAGTATTAGACAACTAATTAGACTAAATTCATAGAGCATAATCAATAGAGCAGCCATATGCATCTAAGAAGTAAAATCAATAGAGCAACAGCATATACGATAAATTCTAGATAATAAAGGTAATCGCTAACTCACATATGGAAACCAAGTTTAAGTTTTGAAAATTTATGACAAGTCAAAGAACTATCTACTGTATGTGCAAAGAAGCCCACAGGCTCTACTTTACAGAATTACAACAGCAAAGACCAGAAAGAGGCTGCCAGATGTTTCAACCTTTTGTTTACACAAATATACGACCCACTTCTAACATTATAGTATGAAAAATGGAACAAGAAGGACTAGAATAAAGTTAGAGTGGGTCACCAGCCGTAAGATCTCTAAACAATCTCCCCAGGCTTGAATCCACTGTCAACACAATCTGTGCCAGAGTCCAGTTCACAAGATGAATCAAACCATTTAGGGTTCTCTGGGTAGAAGTTCTCTACAACGAAGCCTACATCTGTATCTATACTCTCATCATGCCTTAAGGGCTTGGTCAATTTAGAATTCCCACAGTCAAGAATGCCCTTCTGATCAAATTCGCTGCACTCCAATGGTTTCTCTGATTTACAGGACTCACCCAGCAGATCCTTCTCATTTCTACAATCTGACCTTATCTGATCCCAAGATGCAACCTCCCCGAGTGTTCTCCCAAAGCTGTCTTCATCTTCCTCAATAAGCTCTGCATCCTTGCCATCGTCATAAATGCGATGATGATGAACACCCCAATCTGCCAAATCATTTTCCCCGACCAATAGATCATCCGAGGTCGGCTTATCTGAGAGCAACTCAACCGACTTTGATCCATATTCTCTCACATTCCTAAGCTTATTCACAAAATCAAACAATTCACGAGATACCGAGCACAATAACTCATGGGGAACCTTCCCAATCTGGCCCTCAAGTAGCCCTATCTCATTCCTCGCTTCCTGCATTTGCTGCAAAATTGAATGTTGCAGATCTCCACCATCCTTCCCAAGGAACCCAAAATCTTCATTTTCTGCTTCATCACCCATCCCATACACTGCTTCCTGATCCATCAAAGCCCCTCCTTTATGCCCAACTACTCGATGCATTATTCTCGCATTCCCATCCGAAGCACCAGGTTCATGCCCCGAGTGCACCGCATACAACTTAAAAACTGCTGTCCCTTCCTCCAGATAGACAAATGTCTTATCCTTCTCATTATAATTTGATATTGGAACTATCGCCCTAATACGAAACCCACACCCACACCGTTTTGACGCGTAAGGCTCCCTTTTTAAAATCCGCGATTTCTTCGAGGACGCAGGCTCTCCTGCTCGATGACACGCGTAATCTTTAACCTCAGCTATAAATGGCTTATACCTTACATATTTCTGCCTAATACACAAGGCCACTTTATACTTCGTGGCTAATTGTTGTAATCGAACAGGCACTTCCTTTGCGGGTACTTCAAATGATTCAGTATACTCAAACCTACGCCTCTTAGTACGTGGTGCAGACTCTGAACACACGGGGCAAACCTCAACACAAACCCTAATAAAACTCTCAGGAATTCCATAAAATTTAGCACCTACAGTCCAAACCTGTTTGATTCTTTCTATAGTTTCTTTCAGTCCCAAGTGTTTTAAATCCGCATCACAGTGAAAACTTGTGACTATATCATGCCATTGATCAAAATGGGAAACGAATTGACTGGAATTATTCTTGAAACACAGTAATTCATTACCATTCACAGGGTCGACATTCACCATGAGCTTGTCCTGGATCCGCTTCCAGGCCGTGAGGTATGCCGTATCCTCATTCCGGTCCTTCCACACCAAACGCCAGCTTTGGAGCACGGACGGCGGCGTCACAGATCGGATTTCCTCCGGTGTGGCGACACGGCCTGCGATAAGGCAGCTTATCATCAGAACATGAGATTCCTTATTGAAAGTGTAGAATTGAGATGAAATGTGGGCTTCTGGGCTTATATGCGACTCCGCGGTGTGCCGATGGCGTTTCTCCGCCTTATTTTTTTCGCCCTTTCCTAAACCCAAATCAGGGTTAGGGTTAGGGTTCGCCGAAACGATGTCGCTTTGTTGCTCCAATTGGGGTAACGACTGAATTAGCTGCTGGTTATGGTTATGGTGCTGATGTTGATCGGGATCGGAAGAAGTATGGCTGGTATCGTCGTCGTCGTCGTCGCGGAAGAATCCGATATCAGAAAAAAAGGGTTCTTCTTCCTCCTCCGGTAGAATTGACGGGTGAGATTGATCCAAGATTTGGTGATGCGGGTCTAAGTGATGGTTGAATATATCTTCTTCTTCAACTTTGCTAGGATTCATGGCTTTCTGCAAAACGGGTATCTGAAAGAAACAGTGCTAACTAAAAGCGTTTTTGGTCTTTCGAAAAAGTAAGGATCGTTTCCAGAGAGAAGCAAGCAAGTTTCCTCACATTCTTGATTTCTCCGCTCACTGTTTTCTTCTGTAGAGATGCCGATCAGTGGCAGTGGGAAAGACAAAAGAACATAGAGGAAAGTGACGGAGTATGTGGAACTTCAAGTCTTTGACTCCTGTCAAACATGCACTACCATTTGTTGTTTGTGAGTTTGAATGTTTCTAAAATTTGCGCCTCTTTGCCCCTTTTATATTGTGTATATGATGATATTGACTTCAATTTCTCTACTGTTTATCTTCTTGTTTTGGTGGTTTTCTTGTCTACACTGATGAAATGAGTGAAAAGGAGTTTTTGTGTTATCCCCCTTGTTGAAAGAAATGTTTGATTAGTCTTGGTTTTTAACTTAATTTCTCATTGACATGAATCATTTTGTAACGACTTCTGTATGATTTGAGATATTAAAAACAGTCGATCTTTTTTGACGATCGAAAGTGTTATGCAGATAAAATTAAGTAGTATTCTTGAAGCAATATAAGAGTAAGAGAAAGAAGATTATGCTCCGTCAAAAGAGAAAGCAGAGTATGTTCCATCAATTATCATGACGTGTGATTAGATAAAAAGTCATTGGTAAGAGCTTAAACTCATACATTTAAAATTTCACCCGATTGACTTAATCGTGATATGAATGAAAGAAATTTTAGTTCTTATTAAGTTGTAAGATGATCGATGCATTATTGAAATGTCCTATTATATGGTTACCTAGTAGTTGATAATTAAAATGAAAATATTAAGAAGGATGTGTAAGCATGTTAGGAGAGATAAGATTAAGAATGATGATATTCAGGTCAAGATGGGAATGATTTTTGTGATGGAGATGGTTTTGGTATATGAAAGGGAGATGTGCAGATATCTAGTAAGAAAGTGCGAGGGATTGGATATAATAGATATGAAGAAATGAGGAGTTAGACTGGTGAAGTATCGAAGATAGGTGATTGGATAGAATATGACACAACTTCAGTTGTGCAAGGACATGATCTTAATTAGATAAGAAGGTATGGAGGTAGTAGAGTAGGATAGAACATTAGTAGGTAGTTAAGTGTTGTCTTACTTTTTTCGACTGAACCAGACTTAGCGATAGTCGGGAGACCTGTATTTGTCATAGTATTAGCTTTATTTCTATATTTTCTTCCTTTTGAATTTTATTACCTTCTGTTGTTGATTGTGTTTTAGACTTTCAAATATCATACTATTTCACAATTGTGTTTATTGTTTCTTGTCTAGATGTTACGTATTATTTTCCTTATATTATCAATTGCCATATTTTTTTCACTGGGATATTTCTTTTTTAAAACTACTTTAATTATTGCACTTAAATCATGATTTTTTTTAAAACTAGGTAATTTTACTCGCGCTTCGCGCGGTGGTGAATGATCCATAAAACTTATGAATGATTATGATTTGATATCTATTTAATACGAATAATT
>JBCEWC010000673.1:0-51432 GCA_038996855.1 Solanum aculeatissimum | reverse complement strand
ATGTGGTAAGTCCCATAATCCCGGTATGCCCCCATAGTGGAACCCTACTTTCCCTTTCCCTTAGAGATTATTGCTATGTGTTATGTGAACTCATGTTATCCCATCCTCGAAAACGTCCCCATAGTTTGAATCCCAAGTGCTCAATTCCCTAGAATTTATGTGTTACGTGTTTATTTTTTGCGCTTCCGAACGATGATGAGTGTAATGATGCTATGATGGCTTGATCGAGGACTTTCGGGTTCTCCTTCGCCATGTCACATCTAAGCCCCCTATCCGGGTCGTGAAAGTGGACTATCTCCAAGGGTTCATTCTCCTTTTCGTCAATCCATGTGCCAACATGGGATATCTCCCTAGATGGGATTGACTTGTTATGTATCCCCTGTTTGAAGGGTTGACTAAGGATCTACCTGGCAAGTAGTCTGAATCCAAGTAGTAGCTTGTTTGGGTTCCGTTTGTTGTCAGTTGAGGTCACATCCCTTCTATGATAGGATCTTAGGTTGCATTTCTTGCATCATGGCATGGAATATTATTATGATATATTCCTCTTTTGGCATGTGCATTCCTTTTGTATAACGTGTCCCCTTCTCATCTTGTTTGGTCATACAATATTGTCATATGCATTGCATGCCTGCAGACTTAGTACATAATTTGTGCTAACCCATACTTTTTATCTACATGTTTTAACTATGTAGTAGTCGGTGACGATCTCTATATTTCGGAGGACGACGAGTGACATCCTTGAAGCTAATTACTTGTCGTGAGCTTTTTTGTTCATGCGCAATAGCTACTTTCTATCTTCCTTGTATTGTTTATTTCTTTACTTTATGTATTGAGGGTGTGCCCCAAACTATGTCAAGGCCCCACTCTATCTTATGTAGAGGCTATCTTGGAGATACTAAAACTCTTGCACGTTATAATATATTTTATTGGGATATTTTGACTATTAAGATTTGTTTCTGGAAATGATGTTCCGATTATGCTTATGATTATGTTTATGGGCTTTTGAATGTTGTGAATGTGCTTATGTGGAAAGTCCCCTAACCCAGTATGCCCCCATAGCTTGAGTCCTACTTACCCGCCCTATAGATATGCTTGTTATTTTCAATGTGATTCATGTTCATCCCATTCCCGGCAACATCCCTATAGCTTGAGTCCAAAGCCCCATTTCCCCTAGAATTATGTGTTTTGTGTTTACTTTTTCATGCTTCCAAATCGATGGTGTGAGTAATGATGCTATGATGGCTTGATCGAGGACTTTTGGGTTCTCCTTCCCCATGTCACATCTAGACCCTACTTTCGGGTCGTGACATCCTTAGTCCTTTTTACCCTTATACACTTGTTGAATGATGATTGGTGAAATGGAAGTCCTAAGTCCCACTCATCCACATAACGTGATTCATACTTACCCTCCCCTTACACTTTATTTGCTATGTGCCCATGGTAATCCACTTCCCTATAACATCCCCGTAGCTTGAGTCCAAAGCTTGTTTCCCCTAGATATATGTGTTTGTTGTTTCAATTATGCTTCCGCAACCAAGTCTGTGCTATGTATGCTCAATATTCTTGTTTGGGGTCCCTTCGAGTTCCTTATTTGATGTGTTACGCCTAGGCCCTATGCTTGGGTCATGACTAAGCTTGCTATAAGAGCAGTAGGTTTTTAGCGGTCCTCAAATATCCAACAAACCATGTCAAGTAGAGTTTTGTTCATGGTTTTGAAGCGTGCCACAACTATGAATAAGAGGCTATGAGGCATTTTATGAAATGATTCACTTCTTCATACTCTATGTCATACTTTAGATTTGAATTAAGGTTTCCTATCTCTAATGGGTTATGTTTTGCTCTTCTAGATCATGCCACCAAGAAAAACTACCTGATGAGCTCCCACTCCCGTGGGTGAATCGGCCTCTCGAGCTCCTTAAGATCCCTAAGATAAAGAGGGAGTCACTCATGCCGAATACCAAAATATGGTCACTTTATTGGCAAGGGTCATGGACAACCAAGGAATTGAACTCCTCATGCTCCTAGCCCCGCCTCAAAGGTGAGGAATTTCACAAGGATGAATTCTCTGGAGTTCTAAGTCTCTAAAGTTTAAGAATACCCCCAAGAATTATCAAATAAGGGGTACAAAGTTCTTGATTTTATGAGGGTAAGCTCGGAGGAGAAAGTGAAACCAGCGGCCTATCAACTAAATGGCCTTGCTCAATTGTGGTTTATTCAATGGAAAGGCGAAAGAGAGAATGGGGACCCCATCTCTTGGGAAGAATTCAAGGTTGCCTTCCTCAACTGTTTCATTCCCACGGATCTAAGAGAGGCAAAGATGACAGATTTTATAAACCATAAGCAAGGTTCTATGAGTGTTACGCAGTATTCCCTTAAAATTAATAATCTCTCAAAATATGCTCCTCAATTGGTCGCTGATCTTAGGGAAAGAATGCACAAGTTTGTATCGGGAGTGTCCTACTTGATCATTGAAGAATGTCGTACCACCATTCTCATAGGAGGTATGGACTTGTCTTGGCTCATGCCTTATGCCGAAAAACTTGAAGGGGGGAAGCTTAAGAAGAGGAGAAGTGGAGAGTCAAAGAGGGCTAAATTATGGTGGTGGTTTCCAAGGTATCAAGGGTGATTATTTTCATCAAGGCCACAAATTCCATGGTCAAGGTCCCTCTAATGTTCAACGATAAAGGTTTGCTAATGATAGGGTGCCCAACCCTAGAGTTCAAGATGGCAATAGTAGGATGACTCTTCCAAGGTACCCAAAATATAGAAGGAATAATACCGATGCATGTTTGAGGAATATAGGTGCTTTCTTTAGGTGTGGCAAGATGAGCCACAAGATTGTAGATTATCCAAATAGGGGTAGAGATGGCCATCCTCAAGGACAAGGTGTTGATGGTGACCAAAGGGCACAAGGTCGACAACAAGGAGATATTCTATGTCATAACCGGTTTTATGCCTTTCAAGAGAGGCAAGGAGTAGATAAGGTGCTCGATGTTGTTACCAGTATGTTGAAGATCTAAAATTTTAGTGTATATGCTTTATTGGATCTGGGTGCCACTATTTATTTTATTACTCCTTTTGTTGCTACTACACTTCATGTGTGTCCCAAAATATTGTGTGAACCCTTTGAGGTGTCTACCCCCGTTGATGAGTCCATTATTGTTAAAAGAGTCTATGGGGGTTATCCCGTGTCTGTATTACATAAATTCTTGCCTTGTGATTTTGTTGAACTTGACATGGTAGATTTTGACTTTATTCTTGGGATAAATTGGCTACATGCATATCATGCCTCCATTGATTATAGAACATGTAAAGTTAAGTTCCAATTCCCTAATGAACCCATCCTTGAGTGGGTCATTCTTGATTCGGTTGTTAAGGGTAGGTTCATCTCTTATCTTAAGGCCCTGAAATTGATTTCTAAAGGTTGCCTTTATCATTTTATAAGGGTTAGGGATGTTGAGTTTTAAGTCCTTCCTATTAAGTCAGTTCTAGTGATTAATGTGTTTCTTGGTGTCTTTCCCGATGAGCTTCCTAGTCTCTCTTTCAAAAGGGAGATAGATTTTGGTATATACCTTCTCCTCCATACTAAACCCATTTTCATTCCTCCTTATCGGATGGCCCCGACAGAGTTGAAGGACCAATTGAAAGATTTTTTGGAGAAGGGTTTCATAAGGCCTAGGAAGTCACCTTGGGGTGTGCCGATATTATTTGTAAGGAAGAAGGATGCCTTACTTAGAATGTGGATCGACTTCCGACAACTCAATAGGGTCACTGTGAAGAACAAGTATCCTTTGCCAAGGATAGATGACTTATTTGATCAATTACAAGAGGCTAGTCACTTCTCAAAGACAGACCTTTGGTTCATATATCATCAACTAATGGTAAGGGAGTATGATATTCCCATAATGGTTTTTCGAACTAGACATGGGAATTTTGAATTTGTGGTGATGTCCTTCAGCCTAACTAATGCTCCAACTATATTTATAGATCTCATGAATAGAGTCCTTAAACCCTACATAAACATATTTGTGGTGGTATTCATTAATGATATTTTGATTTATTCCTAGAGTGAAAGGAAGCATGTGAAATATTTGAGGATAGTGTTGCAAATATCTAGGGAAGAAAGATTGTTTTCCAAGTTTGACAAATGTGAATTTTTGTTGAAGGAAGTTACATTCTTAGGTCGTGTGGTGTCGGGTGAAGGGATTAAAGTGGATCCGAAAAAGACAAAGGTGGTAAGAAAGTGGCCTAGACCCTTAACTCCAATGGATATTAAGAGTTTGTTGGGCTTGGCGGGTTACTACTAGAGATTTGTTGAGGGTTTTTCTTCAATTGCTTCTTCCTTGACAAGGTTGACACAAAAGAAGGATAAATTTGTTTGGACCGATGAGTGTGTAAGGAGTTTTCAAACTTTGAATGAAAAGCTTACACCCACTCCTATCTTGGTTTTACGGGAAGGATTAGAAGGGTTTGTGGTTTATTGTGATGCTTCAATAATCATTTTAAGGTGCGTCTTGATGCAAATTGCAAGGATATTGCCTATGATTCTAGACAACTAAACGTGAATAAGTGCAATCACCCCACCCATGATCTTGAATTACCGGTCATGGTAGTTTATTTGAAAATTTGGCATCACTATTTATATGAGGTACATATAGATTGATTCACAAACCATAAGAGTCTCCAATACGTGTTCTCCCAAAGAGATCTAAATTTAAGACAGAGGATATGGTTAGAACTCCTTAAGAATTATGACTTGAGTGTGCATTATCATTTGAGCAAGGATAATATTATGGTTGATGCTCTAAGTAGAGTGTCCATGAAGAGTATGGCTCATATTGATGATGGCAAGAAGGAATTGGCAAGAGAACTTCACTGATTGGGCTAGATTGGGAGTTATGTTGGAAGAGACCAAAAATGGTGGTGTGGTCATTGTAGGTGGTTCTAAGTCTTCCTTGGTGAAAGAGGTCAATTCTAAAAAAGACCTTGACCCCTCTTTGATGGAATTGAAGTCATTGGTGAAGGACGGCAAGATGGAAGTTTTCTCCCAAGAGGGAGATGGTGTCCTTAGATACCAAGGTAGGTTATGTGTGTCTGATGTTAATGGGTTGAGAGATTGATCTTTAATGAGGCTCATAATTCATCTTATTCTATTCACTCTGGTTCTACCAAGACATATATAGATTTGAGGGAGGTGTATTGGTGGGATGATATGAAGAGGAGTATTGCCAAGTTTGTGTCCAGTTGTCACAATTGCCAACAAGTCAAAGCTGAACATCAAAGGTCAGGTGGCCTAACTCAAGACATAGAGATTCTAACTTGGAAGTGGGAAGAGATCAACATGGATTTTGTGGTTGGGTTGCCAATGACTAGAAATCACATAGAATCTATTTGTGTTATTATTGATAGAATGACAAAGTCGGCTCACGTTCTGCAAGTTAAAATGACTTATGGTGTCGAGGATTATACCTAGTTGTACATTCATGAGTTGGTTAGATTGTATGGGGTCCCATTGGCTATTAATTTTTATTGTGGTGCTTAATTTGCATCTCCAGGTTGTTATTTCGGAACATGGTGCTCAATTTACATTTTACTTTTAGATATCTTTCCAAAGATGCCTTGGTACTAAAGTTAAGCTTAGCACGGCCTTCTACCCACAAACGGATAGTCAAGATGAAAGGACCATTCAAACTCTTGAGGATATGCTTAGTGCTAGTGTCTTTGAGTTTAAGGATTATTGGGATGAGTGTCTTCCACTTATAGAGTTTGCTTACAACAATAGCTATTACTATAGCTTTAGGATGGCTCCCTTTGAAGACTTATATGGTAGGAATTGTAGATCCTCGATTAGGTGGTTTGATGTAGGGGAGATGGCTTTGTTAGGTCCGAAATTGGTTATGGAAGCTTTGGAGAAAATGAGATTGATAAGGGAAAGGTTGAAGATGGCTCAAAGTAGGAAAAACTTTTACTCCAATGTGAGAAGAATGGATCATGAGTTTAGTGTTAATGATTGGGTGTATTTAAAGGTCTCACCCATGAAGGGTGTTGTCCGGTTTGACAAAAAGGGAAAGTTAAGGCTAAGGTATGTAGGTCCTTATCAGATCTTGAGACGAGTTGTTAAAGTTGCATATGATTTGGAGTTGCCTATGGAAATGAGCATGGTTCACCCAGTTTTCCATGTGTCTATATTGAGGAAGTGTGTTGGAGACCCTAGTTCCATTTTGCCCTTACAGATGGTGAATGTTGAAGAGAATTTATCTTATGAAGAAGTCTTGATAGAAATCTTGGATAGAAAAAGGAAGAGGTTGAGAAACAAGGACATAGCATCCATCAAAGTCCTTTAGAAGAACCAACAAGTCGAAAGTGCCACTTGAGAATCCAAAGTGGACATGAAGAAATGATACCCCTATCTCTTCCATTCTAATCAAGCTTGAGGTACTAGGATTTTTTTCCTATTTGATAACCCCCCATACTTGCATGTCATTTTCATGTCATCTATTCATGCTTATATGATTTTGACAATTGTATCGTAAATGCTATTTGAAGCATGGTTTGAAATATTTTTGTGAAGTATATGATGTATGTATTCTATTCCACAGAGCCTATGTATAGCATATTCAGGGATGAATGTTCCCAAGGGGGAGATATTGTAAGGTCACACATGTGGGAAGGTGTGACGGTTCTAAAGAAATGGAATCTAGAAAATAATTTAAGTGTAAGTGTGATCACCAAGGGGTCTATGACTCGTAGGTGGTTTCATAAGTTGTAACTGGTGCTCGTGGAATGATGACCAGACTTGATGAAAATATTATTTTCTGAAGTTGGGTGTACGAGATACAAGATGGCCTATTCTATGACTGACGAGTCATAAGTTCTGTCGTGTGATAAGATATAGAGAAAACCTCTGAGGATTCAAAATGTTACAAGATGAGACCCCCTTCACACAACCCATGGAATGGACCACAACCCATAATCGAGGTATTGTAGTCCTATCTGACAGGTTTTTATAAGGGGAAAATTAAACCTTTCCTAATGCTATAAGCCTATATCACATCATTTTAACCCCTCTCCCTAAATGGTCCTTTTTCAGCCCTATACAGCTCTAATTCACTCCATTCCACTTCACTCTCAAATTACCCTAAGTCCCACACCTCTCCAAAATACTCCCAAAAAATTCAAGGCCTTTAAGAAGAGGGTCCAAGATAGGGTTTTGCATTTCCTACACTTTTCAACAAGATTTTCATCTCCAATCACACCAAGGTATGTGTGTTTTGATTTGTGGATACCTTTCCTCCCCAAAGCTCAACCATTTCTTTTTTTCTCATCTATTTACAAGTCATGGAAACTTATGAAAATGTTATGAACTCCTTATATGGTGACATTATAAAGTATTTTATGATGTTTTATCCTTTTACATTATTATACAATGCTATGTCATGTGAAATCTATGATTTTAAATGAGGGTTTGATGATACCCTAGTCAAGTCTTAGTATGTTATTGATGGGTTATTTTGAGTAAAGCTTAAGTGATTCTATTTTACTCCGCTCATGTCATTTACTCTTGAATTATATGGTTTTAAAAGTATGTAAATGTACCCACCATAATTTGATAAAATATATATGCCAAGTTTCTTATGTAATTAATTCCTTATGGCATTATATATATGTCACGTATGTTGAGACTAATAAGAGGGCCAACAAATATGTTATGAGCTCATAAGCATGATGTGAATGTTAACAATGAATAATATGAATCCTTATTCCTTGATGTCATGATATAATGTTTGACGAGATACACTTAAGGTTCTACCAATGTTATGAATTATGTAAGATATGATTATTATATGACTTGACTAATCCATAGGATTATTGACCTAGAACCGAGAGGACCTTGGTTGGTAGCCATTGTCCCTAAATTATGTGCGACCATAGGTTGTTATATTGATTCCCTACATGGGCTTGAACCTACCAAAAAGGAAATGTCGTAAGGTAAGGATGATTGTCGAACCTTTCAAAAGGCTATGTCGTAAGGAAAGGGTATCATGTGAAACCCACAAAAAAGGTTATGCCATAAGGTAGTGTCATTTTTTGAAAAGTTTATGTCGTAAGGATAGGTTTTGGGCTACCTTGGCAAAGTAGACCACTCCTTGTCTGGTGTGAAGTGAACATCAAAATTCTAAGAAGTAGCTCTCTTGGTCTTACATGTTGGTTATGGTCCCTTCCTACTATGTATTTCATGTTCTGTGACTCGATGATTCTTCATGCATGTTTGACTCAACATTTATCATTCATGTCATATTGAGCCTATGTACATTGATTATGTTTATGCATATTGTTTAATTATGGCTTATATTTCTTGTTGCATTGTACCCCACATACTTAGTACATTCCATGTACTAATGCAAACTCTTTTAACTACATGATCTAACCATGTATGGACCGGAGCTCCCATTCATCCTACTCCTCTATATGGCTAGATGGCTCATTTGAAGCTTACTTATGGTGAGTCCTCTATTCTGGTACAATATCCATTTAATTTCTTTCTTTAATAAGACTTGTCTACTTATGGATAATTATCTTTTGAGGTTGATCCTGGGAGATGTCTTGTCTCCCATTCTATTCGTATTTTAGGTGTTGTAGGATATAGATTAGTATGCTACGAGCTTGACTCTTATTATGTTTATGTATTATGGGAGACTCCCTTAGTCCTTTTTCATATGTATGCTTATTGAATGATGATTGATGAAATGGAAGCCCAAAGTCCCTCATATCCCCATAGTGTGAGTCATAATTACCCACCTCTTAGACTTTTTTTGCTATGTGCCCATGCTAATCCACTTCCCTATAACATCCTCATAGCTTGAGTCCAAACCCCTATTTCCCGTAGATTTATGTGTTTGTTGTTTCAATTATGTTTCTGCAACAATGAATGTGCCATGTATGCTCAAGAGGATTGTTTGGGGACCCTTTGAGTTCCCCATTCGCCGTGTTATGCCTAGGCCCTAGTTTTTTATCGTGACAAGGTCATTCATGGAAAAATCATTAATTTCATGTAATTGGCATGAATCTACATTAGGATTGATCAATAGACATAGTCTCAATCATAATTGAAGAAATTGAGTAGAAGTAGAGAAGACCCATACAATTTACATGGTTGAAAGTAGGTAGAAATTGGGAATTTAGAAGGAGCTCCATAGATGAAAGGATTATATGGATGAAAACTCGCATACCTTAAGTAATAGCCTTAAAATTTGAGGAGAAAGTAGAGAGCTTGAGTTGATCTTCAATGGAGATCCTTGCTTGTTGGAGAAAAAAGCTTTTGAGAGTGAATTCTAGTGAGAGAATTTTTGTAGTGGGTGATTTGATGAATAATGGGGTCTATTTGAAGGTTAAGGCTATTAATAGAGTAGGTTTCGGTCATAAAAATAGTCTAGGTTAATTTAAATTCGATTAGGAATGAATCCCAAAAAATCTCACTTAAAAATGGGATAGTTCAAAGAAATTTGTACTATGGTGAACCACAGGCGCAACGTGGACTTGCTTCAGCATTGGTCATTTTTGCACAAAGTTTAGTTTTCCCATGTTTTAACCCTAGAATGAGTTTAGAACAGTTTTGTACAGAAATGACCTCTCTTTGACGCAAAGAGGCCGCGAACCCTTCTGAAAATGCAAAACTTTACAAAAAATTATTTTTGATACAGTTAATCTAAAAATTGAACGAGACCATTTTCCAACACAATTTTGCCTTCTAATTAAGAATTTGTACTTGGATTTTCCAAAAAGAGTACAGATGATACCTTATGTAAGGCATTTTTCACAAGGTTATTGGAATGCATTTTGAGAGGTTTTACAAAAAGTGACATATTTGAAAGTAACTTGATGTTGCGCTTTTTATTATCTTTCACACACACACATATAGACAGAGTAACTATGCAAAGTGATTTCGAGAAGACTAAGACCTATCTTTCTTATTCTTCTATCCTATTACTTTTTTATTAAAGAAAGAACCCTTTTGCTATACCTCTGTATCATGAAAAATAGGTCAGCATGATGAAAAGGGAAGAAATCATATCTTTGTCTTACTAAATTGAGTTAGGTATAGATCAAATATACCTATAATGACCCTCAAGTTAGGAACCTAGAAAGTGCAGAAAAGTTGGGCTAGAAATGCACAGGGGTAAGTTCACGAAGCCAAGTGTATGGCCCCGTGGTATGAATCATGAGCCATAGACCAAGCTCATGGATGAGAGCCTTAGAAAGTTGAGATTTTTTAAAGTATAAAATGATCCACAAAATTCATTCATGGCCCATGGAAGGAAACACATGCAACAGATAGTGTCATAGGTGTGAGTTTCAAACATGAAGAAACTTTGGAGTTCTTGGAAGGTAACCCATGACCAACAGGATGGTCTGTAGTCCTATGCACGACCCGTGGTTAGCCTTCGTAGATGAGGACCAAAAAAGTAAAAATTTCAGTAAGTATGGAAGGACTTCATGGGGCCATCCATGACTCGTGGATTGAACTATGGACCGTGGATAGGGGTTTCATGGTTGGTGGTTGTTAACTAGTTTCTAAAGATTGGAAAAGGAGAATAGGATGACGAGAACCAAGACTCATGGTTCCATCCACAGCCTATGATCGGGGTCTCATGGATTGAATCTGGTAGTTTTAATGAAGGGAATTTTTGCCCTTTCCGCCAATTCTAAAATCTAAATTATGTCCTTTTTGTGACTCTTTAGGCCTATATTTAGACCTTAAAGCACTAGATTCCCATTCTTTTACATTATTTCACTTCCTCACAAATCCTAAGGCATTCATCCTCTCCAACAACAAGCTAAGGAGGCTGGGATTTTCAAGGGTCTCCTCCATAACAGAAAATTCCTTCTTCAAATACTTTCCCAAGGTATGTGAGTTGATTTATGGGTCTCCTTTCACCCACAAAGTCGTACATTAAATATTTTAGCTTTTCTTTAAGTTCGGTAAACACTACCATGCATGCTAATGATAATTTTATGATGTTTTATGTTATAATATACCTTTAATGTTACCATGAGATGTTACATCAAGTATTTTCATGAGTTTTGAGTCAAGGGTGATGAACCCAATGATTAATGTTTTGAATGTTAATGTGTGGGTTGTTTTTCATGTTTGGAATAAGTATATTTTCCAATGATCATGCATGAACCTCATGCTTTATGAATGTTTCAACTTATGATTAAGCCCACTAAGTTTAAAGTCAATCCTTGCATGTTATATGATGATAAATAGGGTATAAAAGAAAGATTTTAAGTTGATAATTTGTCAAAGAGATAAGCATGTTTACAATGCCCTAAATGATGTTCATGATGGTCCTTAAGATGATAGGACAATTCTCACTAGGTGGTTACTTAAGTTTTGAGCTACTTTGAGATTGCTACTTGTGATTCTAAGTGTCACAATTTGACTAACTATATGTTTTTAAAGATTTCGTGGGATGACTTAGCACCAAATGAGATATTGAGTTGGGTTTAGTAAGGAAACCTAGAAACAACACTTTGCCCCATTAACTATGTGCCACCATAGGAGCCTTTGTAGGCTAGGCTAGTGGATCCATGTAGGCCATTTATGATATATGATGATGCATACTATGTGATGGAGTTTTACCCGGAAGGTGGTCTCTCTGTGCCAACCTAGTGGATTATGTTGAATTTCGTGTAGTAGCTCACATGATCTTATATGTCAGTTACGGTCTAACCTCACAAAAGTATGATATTGATGCCTTTGTCCCATCACATATATTTTATTTATACATTGCTTTTACTCATATTGAACGTAATTCCTTGTGCATGCTTAAGCTTATGTTAATGTTGTCCTTACTGTTTCATGCAGTAAAGTCTTTACCTTATAAATGATGGTATTGCAATTTCATATTTTCATTGTATCTCACAGACTTAGTACACTCCAAAAGTACTAACACATATTTTGCCTACATGATTTCACCATGTAGGGAAAGGTGCTCATCCCCCGACTTATGGCTAGTTCTTCTAACGCTCCAATACTAGTTTTGTTATGGTGAGCCCTTAGTTCGAGACTCCACCTATTCCCTTTCTTGCTATGTATTTTGCACATAATGTATATTTAGTTTTCTGGAGGCTTTTACTTTTTATGTTGTTCAAATTTGGAATCTTTTCTATTTGAGGAAAATCGATCATTTATTGGTTCTCGTTTATTCATAGTCTAGTTGGTATGTTTATGGATACTATGTATGTTTTAAGATGTTATCTTTATTACAAATGATATCCTATAGACCCTATCCCATTTATTTCCACAAAAATAAATAATTTTATGCCTATGAATTCTTGATATGCTAAGATGTCTTGGATGAGGTACCTATGAGTGTCTCATTTGTCGTGTGAGAGAACCATTCAAACATTGGAAGATATGTTGAGAGTTTGGGTGTTAGAGTTCAAGGGGATTTGGGATGAACATTTTCCTCTCATTGAGTTTTCCTACAATAATAGTTTCTATGCAAGCATCGATATGGCACCATATGAGGTATTGTATGGTAGATGGTGTAGATCACCTATTGGGTAATTTGAAGTTAGTGAGATGGCCTTGCTAGGACCAGACTTAGTCATGGATATGATGGAGAAGGTTAGGCTAATAAGGGAGAAGTTAAAAATGGCCCAAAATTGGCAAAAGTCCTATTGCTATGTGAGGAGGAGGGATCTTGAATTCAACATTGGTAATTGGGTTTATTTGAAGGTGTCTCCTATGAAAGGTGTGATCTTGTTTGGTGAAAAAGGATAAATAAGCCCTAGGTATGTTGGGCCCTATAAGGTGGTGAGAAGAGTTTTCAAAGGGCATATGAGTTGGAGTTACCTATGAAAATTAATTTGATTCATCTGGTCTTTCATGTGTCAATGCAGAGAAAGTTCATAGGCGATACAAACTCCATAGTATCAGCGGAAGATGTGAACATTAAAGAGGACTTGAGTTATTAAGAAGTACTAGTTGAAATCCCAGATCGACAAGCGATAAAGGTACGGAACAAGGAAGTTAGATTACTTTGGAGAAATTATCAAGTTGAGGGTGCCACATGGAAAGCGGAATCAAACATGATGAAGCACTAGTCGCATATATTCCACTCTACTCAAGCCTAAGGTATTAAGTTATTCTTACCTAAAACCTCTAATTTCTTGCATTTTAGTTTTGCATGAAACATACAGTTATTTGTATGTTTATGGACTCTTTTGAGCCAATGTTAAGTATGGATTTGGAAATTTTTATGAAAAGAATGTTTAATTTCATTATTGCATGCATGTTGGGTTGTTAGCTAATGTTTAACTCCTTAGAGCCTACGTATAAGTATATTCGAGGACAAATGTTCCCAAGGGGGAACTATTGTAACTACCCTAAAGTTAGAAGCCTAGAAAGTGTAGAAAGGTTGGACTAGAAATGCTTAGGGGAAAGTTCACGAAACCAAGTTCACGGCGCATAGTATTAACGATGAGTTGTAGACCAAGCTCGTGAATGAGAGGCTCAGAAAGTAGAGATTTTTCTAGGTATAGAATGATCTACGAAAGTCATTCACGGTTCGTTGAAAAAATATGGATTATAGATAGTATTGTAGGTGTGAGTTCTACACATGAAAGAAACTTGAAATTTTTGAAAGGTAACCCATGACCAACAGGATGGTCTGTAGTCCTAAGCATGGCCCATGGTTAGCCTTTTATTGATGAGGCTTAGAAAGGTATAAATATCACTAAGTGTGGAAGGACTCTACAGAGCCATCCACGACTCATAAATTGATGTGCAGCCCGTTCGTAGGGATTTCATGGTTGCTCGTTGGTAACTAGTTTCTGAAGATTGGAAATGGAAAATAGGATGAAGAGAACCACGACTCGTGGTTTCATCCATGGCTCATGATCGGGGTCTTATGGATTGAATTTGACAGTTTTTTTGAAGGGTAATTTTATCTTTTCCGTCAATCCTAAATCTAAACTATGTCATTTTTATCACTCTTTAGGCCCTTATTCAGACTTTAAAGCCCTAGATTTCCATTACATTATAATTATTTCACTTTCTAACAAATCCTAAGGCATCCATCCTCTCCAAAAACAAGCTAAAGAGGCTAGGCTTTTCAAGGGTCTCTTCCATAATAGCAAATTCCTTCTTCATAGACTTACCCAAGGTGTGTGAATTGATTTGTGGGTCTCCTTTCACTGACAAAGTCCTACATTCAAGATTTTACCTTTTCTTTAAGTTACTTAAATACTACCAGGCATGTTAATGATGATTTCATGATGGTTTATGTTATAATATGCCTTTAATATACCATAAGATGTTACCTCTAGTATTTTAATGAGTTTTGAGTTAAGGGTGATAACCTCAATGATTAATGCTTTAAATATTTATGTGTGGGCTATTTTGTATTTTTTTTAATAAGCACATTTTCCCATGATCATGTATAAACCTCATGATTTTATGAATGTTTCAACTTATGATTAAGCCCACTAAATTTAAAGTCAATCCTTTCATGTTATATGATGATAAGTAAGGAATAAATGAAAGGTTTCAAGTTGATGATTTGTCAAAGATATAAGCATGTTGACAATACCCTAAAAGATGTTTATGATGGTTCCCAAGATGAAAGGACAATTCTCAATTAGCGGTTCCTTAAGTTTTGATCTACTCTTGAGATTGCTACTTATGATTCTAAGTGTCATAATTTGACTAAGTATATGTTTTTAAAGATTTTATGGAATGACTTAGCACGGAATGAGGCATTGAGGTGGGATTCGGTAAGGGAACCCTAGAAGCAACCTTTTGACCCATTAACTATGTGCCACCATAGGAGCCCTTTTTCACAACCCAAAATGGTTCACGGCAAGAAAGAAAAGAAATAAAGCAGAAATCAACACAATATAACATCAAATATCCCCAAAACCTCGATTCATGAGTACATGACCATCTAGATACAGTACTGAAGAGAAAAATACATTTGTCTCAATCAAATACAAGGTTGTCTCTTAATATTCGATACATGGTCTGAAAGATAGAAATAAAGAGGGAATCCCAAAGATATACGACGACTGCAAGTCTGAGCCTCGCCGTGAGATCTGGATGGTATCAACAATAATCAGATTGAATGATCAACTACCCTATCCTAAAACATGTGCTCGATCTGCAGGGAGGAAATAACGTAGGGGTTAGTATACTGAAATGTACCCAATAGGTTCAATCGACTGGGTAAGAGAAATCGAACGAGCATGTAATAACGAAGAATCCTACACCTGCATCAAAAAGGTTAGTACACAATAAAAATGTACAATAAACCTTAAAAGATCTCCCACATGTCCAGTATTACAACACCATAGGCAATAACCACAGAGTATATGAAATGCCATATAATCATGCATCAGGTGTCTCATGACCTTGCCACCTACTCATAGTCAAGGGTGTTACAATGTCCCATCCATGCAACTTACTCGCAGTCAAGGGATTATATAGAGTAAATCTCACCCTTGCTTCCTACTCACGTCAATGGGAATATAGAGTAAATCTCATCCTTACCTCTTACTCGGGTCAAAGGGTTGGTACAACTATGAAATATATTACCCTTGCCTCCTAGTCAAGTCAAAGGGTGGTATGATGCAACATGATACAATTACAAGGCAATGTTAATCACGAAAATGTGTGCATAAACATAATGACATCATAACGAGAGTAATACATTATAAGTCTCACATGGTATGAAGAATAGTATCAAGTATCACCATCTATCACAATATCTCAATTAGACATAACTATTTCAATCATCAGACATACCAAAATAAATATGTATATCGGACCTCACTTGTACTTACAATATAAATCCATCACTAATATATCCAACTAACAAGTATATCAGAAGTACCGGACCTTACTTGTCTCCAAGGTACATCTATATCATAATTAGATCCAAAAGTGACATTAACATGAATACTGGACCTTACTCGTCCCAACAATTATATACATATCAAATAATATCCCAATATCAAGTATAACCCAAAATGTGGACCTTACTCGTCCACAAGGTATGTATATAGTCATAAAAGTGTTCCATTAACCATCAAATTACCATCATGTTTTCCAAACCATTGTTACAATCCTCAATATATCATGACAACCTTTCACAGGATCTCAATACACAAGTGTCCATGTCATATTACAATAGTATCACAATTACCGATAATTTGGCTTAACCGACATCACATTTCTATCAATACCTCATCTCATTAATATAATTACTAATGAATTAGTCTATATATTTAAATTACCACATAAACATGATTAATAACTCAAATCTAGTCCCAACAAGGTTAGCCTAACCTACCTTAATGCAAAAACCGCACTCGGACAAGCTTTCAATCAACTAAAGCCTTCAAATGATCCTCAAATCGATCAATCACTATCAAAATCAGATTATACGCATCAAGAGGAGCATTTTGATACCCATATTGGCATGGTTTAGTCTTTGGACAAAATGGTTAATTTTAGGTCTAAAAATTGAAGTTCCCAAATCTAAATATTGATTTTAAAACCAAGTTCTACACGAAAATGGAGTCCATTGGCGAAACTCCCACTAAAAATGAGTTCCAATCGAGTGAGATATCAATCTTCAAAGTTAAGAAATAACGGTCTAAGAATCCCTAATTTTGGATATTAACTATCATGAACTTTAGGATGAAATCAAGATAAAACTTAAGGAAATTGATTAATATGATGTTAAGAACACTTACCCAGTAAAATCCATCAAAAATCCTCTTCCAAAATTGCCCAAAAATCTTGACAAGTTTGAAAATGGAGTAAAAATGGTATCTCTTGGGTTCTAATTAGTGTAGGCATCAGAACTACTCCGCGAACACGGATGGGGTCCCAAAACTGCGGAGTTGAGGGATCAAAATGACCTCCGCAATCATGAAGACCAACCCGCAAACGTGGAGTGAAGCACAGGGAGAGGGTGTAACACACGCGCTCCTCGAATGTGGAGCCCATCCACAAATATGGAGTGACACCAAACGAACCCTTATCCGCGAATGTGAATCGAGCCTCTGCGAATGTGGATGGTAAACATACACAAGCTTTCACGAATGCAGGGGCTTCTCCGCGAATATGGAGAACATGTGCACCAGCGCCAGAAAACAACAAAAACTAGTAACCAAGTCCAAATTCCTTGCTCGGAATGGACCCTCGAAACTCATCCGTACTCAGAATTACATAAACCCTATACGTATCCTTACAAGAATAGTGATCCGGACTATATGGAATCCTCATAAATCGATTTCAAGGCCTCCTCGTCACATTTACCAATTTGACTCGATAAAACTAGTTTAAAACTCAAAATACCAATACCACCCTCATCAACTCCAAAAATTATTCTGAGACCATTTCTAGTGTTAGTTTCACCATCCGGAACTACTGGAATAGTCAAAATTCTGATCCAAACTTCTGAAGACCGAATGTTGATCAAAGTCAAACTTGGTCTCAAATATAACTAAATTCACAACTTTGAGCCTAAAAACATCATTTAACTCCAAATTCAGTTCTGCAACTTCCTGTAGTTCAATTTCAATATTTTGGAACTAATGTAATCAATGGATCCTTGATCTGACACTAAAAAATTAGAATGGTGCAAAAACTCACTTTTTCAATAACTTAAGGTTTCACAAAGTGCCAAAACTCATATTTAGCATTTCAAAACTCTGAATTTCAATTTCAATCATTCAAATAGTTCAAAATAGGTCCAAAGTAACTTACAGAAGGGTAAAATAGTAATTTGCATAGATAACTTACAGAAGGCTCATATGTAGGCCCCGGAAAAGTTGACCTTAGCTGTATGCCCTCTAGGTGGAGCTACCTTTCTAGTAAGTCCTCGACCTCTTGATCTATCCCGAACTCTGCCCGACCATGAGTGGGAGTCATATCAGTGGTCTTGGGCTCTCTCACGGATCATCGAACCTTGTAATCGGTGTCTACGCAGAAGGAGTAGATTAGACACTATCAAAGTAGGTAACATAAAGAAATACACGAACCAAAAGCAGGACATGAAAGTTTTCCTAAAGTGTATCCCGCAGCCTCCAGGAGATGGGTGTGGACGTCTACACATTGATCCATGAGACTCTAGTAGACACCTTGCTCTTGACTCATGAGCCCAACGAACGTAGATCTCTAGTACCAAACTTGTCACGATCTAAAATAGGTCACAACTAGAGAAGAATGAAATAAAATGAAAATCAACACGATATAACATCAACTATCCCTAAAACTTGGAGTTATGAGTACAAGAGCATCTAGATACAGTACTGAAGAGAAAAATACATTTGTCTCAATAAAATACAAGGTTGTCTTATAATATCTAATACATGGTTTAAATGATAGAAATAAAGAGGAATCCCAAAGATCTATGGTGACTCGAAGTTGAGCATCACAGAGATATTTGGTTAGTATCAATAATACTCGAGTGTAATAATCAACTACCTTATCCTGAAACTTATGCTCGATCTGCAAGGAGGAAATAACGTAGGAGTGAGTACACCAAAATGTAGCCAGTAGGTTCAACCGACTAGGTAAGAGAAATCGAACAAGCATGTAGTAATGAAGAATCCACACCAGCATCAAAAAGGTTGGTACACAATAAAAATATACAATAAACCTTATAAGATCTCCCACATATCCAGTATTACAAAACCATAGGTAATAACCACACAGTATATGAAATGCCATAAAATCATGCATTAGGTGTCTCATGACCTTGACACCTACTGGTAGTCAAGGGTGTTACAATGTCCAATCCTTACCACCTACTCACCATCAAGGGATTATATAGAGTAAATCTCACCCTTTCCCTCTACTCGGGTCAAGAAGCATATAGAGTAAATCTCATCCTTGCCTCTTACACGGGTAAAGGGGTTGGTGCAACGGTGGAACATATTACCTTTGCCTCCTACTCGGGTCAAGGGGTGGTACGATGCAACATGATACAATTACAAGGCAATGTTAATCATGCATATGTGTGCTTTAACATAATGACATCGTAATGAGAGTAATACATTATAAGTCTCACATGGTATGAAGTATAATATCAAGTATCACCATCAATCATAATAGCTCAACCAGACATAACCATTTCGATCATCAGACATACCAAATATAAATATGTATATCAGACCTCACTCGTCCTTACAGTATAAATATATCACCAATATATCCAGATAACAAGTATATCATAAGTACTAGACTTTACTTGTCTCCAAGGTACATCTACATCATAACTAGATCCAAAAGTAATATTAACATGAATACGGGACCTTACTCGGCTCAACAATTATATAAGCATTGTAATAACATCCTAGCATCAAGTATAACTCAAAAATCGAACCTTACTCATCCACATGGTATGTATATAGTCATCAAAGTGTTCCATTAACCATCAAATTATCATCATATTTTCCAAACCACTATTACAATCCTCAATATATCATGACAATATTTCACAAGATCTCAATCCATAGGTATTATCTCAAATTACAATAACATTACAATCACCCATAATTTGGCTTAACTTATGTCACATTTCTATAAATATCTCATCTCATTAACATAATTACTCATAAATCAGTTTAGATCTCACAATTATAACATAAACATGAATAACAACTCAAATCCAATCCCAACAAGGTTAGCTGAACCTACCTCAATATCGAAACTACACTCAGATGTCACGACCCGAGAGGAGGTCCTAGATATGACATGATGAAAGAGAACCTAAGAGTCCTCGATCAAGCCATCTTAGCATGATCACACACATCATCGGTTAGGAATTGCATAACATAATAAACAACACATAAGTCTAAGAGATTTTAGGGCTTGGGATTTAAGATATGGAGATGTTGTTGGGAATGGGATAAGCATGAATCACATAGCACATAGCAATTACGTTCTAAGGAGCGGGTAAGTATGACTCAAGATATGGGGGCAAGAAGGGTTAGGGACTTTCCACATAAGCACATTCCCATCCAACAAGTCATAATGGCATAAGCATAAGCAAATCGAAAACATAACTAACCATAGCAAACGTAGACAATCATAACAACTCAAATAAACAGATAATACGGCGTACAATAGAATCAAATAAGTATCAAACAATGCCTCTACAAGAGTAAGGTGAGGTCCTCAACAAAACCCGAGCTCACCCTCAAGTCATAAGATAAGTAAAATGAAATAAAGCATAAGATAGAGAAAGGTGGATATTGCCCTTGGAGTCTAGGGCTCACCACTATCAACTAGTCCAAGATCTCAACTAGGCGTCCAACTGTAGATGAATGTCATCTCTGGTCCCTAGGTGGTTAGATCATGTAGACAAAGAGTATGGATTACCACATATAATGCACTAAGTATGCAGGCATGCAATGGATACGAAAATGAACCTACTAACACGCTAGATGACAAGGGCACGTATACGTATAAAAAGAAAATGCATATACAAAGAGGGAATACCATAACAATATACCATGAAGTGTCATGATGCTTGAATGCAAACCTACATATCATAGCAGGGATGTGACCTCAACCGACAACAAAGGAGACCAAGCGAGCTACTACTTAGAATTGGACTACTTGCCAGGTAGATCCCAAGTCACCCTTAAAAAAGGAGATACAAGTCAATCCCATCTATGGAGATAACCCATGTTGGCACATGGTTTGACGGAAAGGAGTGGGACCCTTAGTGATAGCCCACTTACTACTCCAATCCCTCGGTAATAAGTCTTATCCCATGGGAATACATATATATATACGAGCTTTCGAAATGGGATTCAATGCTTCAAATCCATTCAATGCAAAGCTAGGAAAAAATGCCAAATCATAATTTAACTCCTTCCATAATTAGGCTCAAAAGTCAAACAAGAGTTTTCAAAGAACCATACCCGCAGGCCAATGCATAGGAGTAGCTCATTTTAAAATAACAATATGGTGTAAACACCCGAAATGCTCATAAGGCCATATCAAGACAAAATGTGATCACATTCTAGTCAATTCCCATGTCTTACAAAAAATCAAGTCAAATCATATCAAGAATTTCATCAATTCAAACCTTCCATGTATGCATATGTTATGAATGATGAGATGAATGCATGGGCAATAGAGATTAAATCTAAATTCAACAATATGATATGAAATTCAATTGAAAACCATAAGTAAATCCCAATTTAAATCATAATCGGAATTATCCATGCCTAAACAAACTTCCAAGAGACCATGCATATTCAAATCTTAATAATTCCAATGTAAAACATGATAACCCTATGCCTTAGTATGAGGCACCCTAGAGTTGGCAAACTTCATATTCGAACCCTGGCCTTGTTGGAATCGATCATTTTCTCCACCACTCTTGGAGTTGGATAACCCACCATCAAACCGGGCCCTCTTGGAGTCATTCCCCCTTCTCTCTTTGAGCTTTTCTCCCTCAATATCTTTAGAAAAAGTCATGAGCCTAGAGATATCCATCTCCCGAATGAGCATGGCAGTGCGACATTCTTTCACAACCAAGTATGCGACCCCAGAAATAAACTTGTGCATCCTTACACGGGGATCAGCTACTAACATAGGAGCATACTTTGAGAGCTTGGTGAACTTGAGAGAATAGTCCCTCAAAGACATGCTACCTTGCTTGAGGTTAATAAACTCAGTCATCTTGCCTCCCGAAGTTCAAGAGGGAAGAAACGATCCAGAAAAGCATACTTGAATTCCTCCCAATCAACCTTGGCATCTTCAACCCTCTCAAACAACCACTGATTATACCACACCTGGGCTACATCCTTCAACTGATACATAGCCAACTCAGCCTTCTCCTCAGAACTGACACCCACAACAGTTAACACTTTCGTGAGCTCATCAATAAACTCCTGGGCATCTTTATTAGCCTTTGAACCAAGGAACTCCGGAGGATTCATCTGGGTGAAGTCCCTCACCATAGAAGCTGGAGTTCCACCATTTGTGGGATTAGTTGGAAGGGCTTGATTAGCCACCACTTGCACCAACATACCAACCATATTCTTAAACTCAGCATGTGTCACTTGCTCCTCCACAGGCTCTTGAGGGGCTTGTTCCTCAAAGATCGGGGTCTGTCTGGGGAGTAGAGCTCTTTAGAGAGGCATCTTCTGAAAGAGGAACGAGAACACTAACATTTCAAGAAATCTTACAAAATAATTCACGGCACGACATAAGGAACAATGAAGGGTGAATATTTCTAAAATGTCATCATAGTCTCTCATTCATAGATATAGCGCGCATCAGACCCATGGACAAGACACTAATTGACGTAGCATGTTGGATTCTGACGATCATTTATAAACCTAAGGCTTTGATACCATCTTTGTCACGACCCGAGAGAAGGTCCTAGATGTGACATGGAGAAAGAGAACTCGATAGTCCTCAATCAAGCCATCTTAGCATCATCACACACATCATCAGTTCGGAAGCGCATAACATAATAAACAACACATAAGTCTAAGGGATTTTGGGGCTTTGGACTCAAGCTATGGGGATGTTGCCAGGAATGGGATAAGCATGAATCACATAGCACATAGCAATTACGTTCTAAGGAGCGGGTAAGTATGACTCAAGCTATTGGGGCAAGAAGGGTTAGGGACTTTCCACATAAGCACATTCCCATCCAACAAGTCATAATAGCATAAGTGAAAGCATAATTGAAAACATAACTAACCATAGCAAACGTAGACAATCATAATATCTCAAATAAACACATAATATGGCGTATAATAGAATCCGATAAGTATCCAACAATGCCTCTACAAGAGTAAGGCGGGGGCCTCAACACAACCTAGGCTCATCCTCAGGTCACAAGATAAGTAAAATGAAATAAAGCATAAGATACAGGAAGGTGGGTGTTGCCCTTAGAGTATAGGGCTCACCACTATCAACTAGTCCAAGATCTCAACTAGACGTCCAACGGTAGATGAATGTCATCTTCGGTCACTACATGGTTAGATCATGTAGACAAAGAGTATGGATTATCATATATACTGCACTAAGTAAACGAGCATGCAATGCGTATGAACATGAACCTACTAACAAGCTAGATGACAAGGGCACACATACGTATAGAAAGAATATGTATATATAAGGATGGAATACCATAACAATATGTCATGAAGTGCCATGATGCATGAATGCAAACCTACATATCATAGCTGGAATGTGACCTCAACCGACAACAAAGGAGACCAAGAGAGCTACTACTTTGATTTGGACTACTTGTCAGGTAGATCCTAGGTCTCCCTTAAAAAGAGGGATACAAGTCAATCCCATCTAGGGAGATAACCCATGTTGGCATATAGTTTGACGAAAAGGAGCGGGACCCTTGGAGATAGCCCACTTACTACTCCAATCCCTCAGTACTAAGTCTCATCCAACGAAAATACATATACATATATGAGCTTTCAAAATGGGCTTCAATGCTTCAAATCCATTCAATCCAAAGCTAGGCTAAAAAGCCAAATCATAATTTAAGTCCTTCCATAATTAGGCTCAAAAGCCAAACAAGAGTTTTCAAAGAACTATACCCGTAGGCCAATGCATAGGAGTAGCTCATTCTAATATAACAATATGGTGTAAACACCCAAAATGCTCATAAGGCCATATCAAGACAAGATGTGATCACATTTTAGTCATTTCTCATGTCTTACCAAAAATCAAGTCAAATCATCTCAAGAGTTTCATCAATTCAAACCTTTCATATATGCATATGTCATGAATGATGAGATGAATGCATGGGTAATAGAGATTAAATCTAAATTCAACAATACGATATGAAATTCAATTGAAAACCATAAGTAAATCTCAATTAAAATTATAATTTGAATTACCCATGCCTAAACGAGCTTCCAAGGGACCATGCATATTCAAATCTTCATAATTCCAATGTAAAACATGATAATTGAATTTAAATCAACTTGAAATCAACATTAAAGTACAGTCCACAACTCAATTAAATTAAATCATTCATAAATTAAAAGACTCAATTTCAAAGAGAGCAAAATTCATCAAAATTGAAGAAGAGAGTTTTGGGTCTTCATGGTTGGTAGGAGAGCCATGAATTAATCCCACATACTTTGATTAAATCAAGAAGAATAGGAAGAATTTGAAGAAGAATTGAATTTCCCCCTTGATTCCCAAGCTAGTCTTCAATGGAGGTTGAGAGCAATTTGAGAGAAATTGAAGAGATTACATGAATTTGAATTGAATAGGAGTGAATAGGGTTAAATCAGGGGTTTAGGAGAGTTTAAAAATACTAAAACGACCTTAGGATTAGTTAAAAATTATTATTAAACCATTAATGAAACGATAAAGAAAACTGGAAACTGTCACTGACGGAACACATTACACGGACCGTATAGTGACTCACGGTCCGTGAGACTTACCGTGAGGCATCACTTGATGATGAGCTTTAATTTTGCAATGGATAGGAAAATTTGAAACGTCTCCCATACGGTTAACTACACGGACCGTGAGAGGCCACATGGTCCATGAGACCCTTTCGTGGAGTCACACTTAGAACAACTTTTCCCACAAAAATTCCGCACTTAGCCAGATTCCCCTTACGCATACACACGGTAAGACACACAAGTCGTGAGGTATCACACGGACCGTAAGGTGGTCTGTGGAGCCTTCCTTGGCTCCGAGCCTCGGCAGAAATCTTTGGTAGCTCACTGGAACTCCACACAGATGAGGCTCACAAGCCGTGAGGCCTCACACGAATCGTGAGTTGTTCCGTTGAGCCTCACTTGGTTCAGAATCTTGGTCTGGCATCTTGACTGCTCACTAGAACTCTACACGGACCAGGCTCACGGGTCTTGAGCCTCCTAACGGATCGTGAGTCCCACCGTGAGGCAGTGCCTTAGCCTACAATTTACATTTCTTTTCAAGTGTGCTTTCTTGCACAGGCAATCCCACTATGAAGGCCATAACTTTAACATCCAAACTCTAAGTTGAGTGAAACCAAGTGCGTTGGGAAGACAACTCAAAGAGCTTTAATTTGATAGGTCATGATCCACACCGTTCATCCCGTACCAAGAGATATGGCCAATTAAATTACTTCCACAAGACGTCAAACAAAACTTAGCCGTTATGATTTTTTCCAAGACGGTCATGCAAGAGAGACTCGGGAAACTCATAAGCTAACCAAGACAAACTCAAATCAGCCCTCGACCAGTAACACAAGATTCGGAAATTTTTGGGTTGTTACATCAGACAAGCTTTCAATCAACTAAAGCCTCCATACAATACTCAAATCGGCCAATCACTATCAAAATCAGATTCTACACATCAAGAGGAGCATTTTGATACCCATATTGGTATGGTTTAGTCTTAGAGCAAAATGGTGAACTTTAGGGCTAAAAATCAAAGTTCTTGAATTTGAAAATTGATTTTAAAATTATGTTCTACACAAAAAATAGAGTCCATGGGCTAAAATCCCACTCAAAATGAGTTCCAATCGAGTGAAAAATCAATCTTGAAAGTTAATAAATTATGGTTTAAAAATCTCCAATTTCAGACATTGAAAATCATGAATTTTAGAATGAAATCAAAATAGAACTTAAGGAAATTGATTAATATGATGCTAAGAACACTTACGCAGTAAAATCCTTCAAAAATCCTCTTCAAAAATCGCCCAAAAAGCTTGACAAGTTCAAAAATAGAGTAACACTGGTGTCTCTCGGGTTTTAATCAGTGGCGGCATCAAAACTACCCCGCGAACGCAGGTGGGGTCCCGCGAATGCAGAGTTGAGGGGTCAAAATGACCTCTGAAATCATGGAGGCCAACCCACGAACATGGAATGAAGTAGGGGGAGGGGGTGTAACACACGCGCTCCACTAATGTGAAGCCCATCCCACGAACGCAGAGTGATACCAAACGAGCCCTTATCCGTAAACGTGGATTGAACCTCCATGAACGTAGAGGGTAAATATACCCAAGCTTCCACTAATGCGAGGGATTCTCCGCGAATATAGAGAAGGTTTGCACCTGCACCAGAAAACAGCAAAAACAGCAACTAAGTCCAATTCCCTACTCGGAATGAAGCCTCAAAACTCATTCGAATTCAGAATTACACAAACCCAATATGTATCCATACCAGAAACAATGATCCAGACTCAATAAAATCATCAAAAATCAATTTCAAAGCCTCCTCGCCACATTTACCAATCTGACTCTATAAAAATGGTTTAAAACTCAAAATACCAAAATTGCCCTCAACAACTCCAAAAATTATTTCGGGATCATATCTAGCGTTAGTTTGACCATCCAGAACCACTGCAACTGTTGGAATTCCAATCCGAGCTTTCTCAGTTCGAATGTTGATCAAAGTCAAACTTAGTCTCGAAAATAAGTAAATTCATAACTTTGGGCCTAAAAACCTCATTTTAACTCCAAATTTAGTTTTGCAACTTCCTGTTGTTTAGCTTCAATATTCCAAAACAAATGAAATTGACGGATCCCCGATCTGACACCAGAAAATCAAAATAGTACAAAAACTCACTTTTTCAATAACTTAATCTTTCACAAAGTACCAAAACTCATATTTACCATTTTAAAACTCCGAATTTAAGTTTCAATCATTCAAATAGTTCAAAATAGGCCCAAAGCAACTTACAGAAGGGTAAAATAGTAAATTTCAAAGATAAGATCAAAAATGACCAACTAGGTCATTACACCCTTGTAGGCTAGGCTAGCGAATCCATATGATATATGATGATGCATGCTATGTGACAGAGTTTCACCCGGAATGTGGTCTCTCTGTGCCAACCTAGGGGATTATGTTGAATTTCGTGTAGTAGCAGCTGACATGGTCTTATATGTCGATTATGGTCCATTTTCACAAAAAGTATGATATCGATGTCTTCATCTCATCACATGTGTTTCATTTTTGCACAGTTTTTACTCATATTGAACATAATTCCTTCTGCATGCTTAAGCTCATGTTAATGTTGTCCTTACCATTTCATGCATTAAAGTTTTTACCTTATAAATGATGGCATTGCAATTTCATACTTGCATTGCATCTCGCATACTTAGTACATTCCAAAAGTACTAATATATATTTTGCCTACATGATTTCACCATGTAGGGACAAACGCTTCTCCCCCGTCTCGTGACTAGTTCTTTCGATGCTCCAAGATTAGTTTTGTTGTGGTGATCCCTTAGTTCGAGACTCCACCTATTCACTTTCTTGCTATGTATTTTGGACATGACGTATATTTGATTTTTTGAAAACCTTTACTTTCTATGTTGTTCAAATTTGAAATCTTTCCTATTTGAGGGAAACCAACCGTTTACCGGTTCCAGTTTATTCATGCTCTTGTTGGTATGTTTAAGAATGCTATATATGTTTTAAGATGTTGTCTTTATTTCAAATGATATCCTATAGACCCTATCCCGTTTATTTCCGCAAAAATGAATGAATTTATACCTATGAATGCTTGATATGCTAAGATGGCTTCGATGAAGTGTCTACTTGTGTCTTATTCGCCGTGTGACTATTAGGTCCTAGGCTTGGATCGTTACAAACTTGATATCAAAGCACGAGATTTTAAAATATTCCTCGGATGTCCAAACATACCATGTGGACGAAGCAGACACACCAACCACTCAGATTGGGATATATATATATATATATAAGAAGAGCGTGTTTTCGTGTATCAATCCAACATAATTTTTACTTTTGATATCAATTACAAAATTTTATTCATTATATTTTATTTTATTTTATAATTGTTATTGTGATTTTGAGTTGCCATGCATGTTCTATTAAAGTATACTTGTAACTTAACAATTATTTAATTTTTAAATTTTTTTATACTAATAATATACATACACATAATAATTTATATATAGAGAGAGAAAATCTTTATTCTGTAATTAGGAAATATAATTCTAAAATTAAATAAACTCAACTGGACAAATTTAATTAAGTTGGCTTTCACTGACCAAACTACCATGAGCCTCAGCCACTTCCTCTGAAACGCATAAATATATTTGCTACAGATCTTTGTAGTTAAACCATAATCGCCAATTATTTTGATTGCTCAAACTCTAGTTCTTCTTAAACAATAACACTCAGTAAGGTATGCATTTGAATGGCCAATGTAACTATTCGAGTTTTTTTTATATAAAATTTAAGACTTTAAAATCAACTAAATTTTAATTATTATAATTGTTCCTTATTTTCTTTTGAACTATGCAGAAAGTTCTAAAATAAATGACTTTTTCATATAATTATCATTTAATTATTATCCTAAATGACTTTTTCATATAATTATCATTTAATTATTATCCTAATAGTATTTAGAATTTGGAAATTTATTAAAATTATATGACTATTAAATCTTTAATTATTTCAAAATGTAAAAACTCCTCATATTTAATACCATATATAACATTGATTAAATTTTGTTTCTTAATTTTTTCCAAATTTAATAAAAAAAATAAGAAATATTAAAGAAAGAGTTTCATATTTTTAAAAAAAAATTACTTCTTAACTTTCCTGTATGAAATTCTTATCAGTTAAGTAGATATAACGTTTATTTCAAACGTAAATTATTATTTTTTTATTAATTTTGTTTATCTTATAGGAGTATATAATTTTATCAATTAACGTGATATATACGTGCAAAACACGTACTAAACTAATACCTCCTAAAGAATAAACACTTTCAAATAAATTATAAAGACCCGATGTTAATTTCTCTTCATTTGTAGAACAAATTAAAGATATTGAAATTTTATTATACTCTACAAGATATGTTCGATTTTAGTTAGGTTTTTGAAGGCTACTTTACTCTAAATCTTCTTAAAGAGTCATTGATCAAACATCTCATGAATTTTGGGGATATTTATAAAGAAATCAAAATATAATCTAAGGAGGTCAAAATCATCATATGCACAAGAAATGTGCCACTAAAGATTCTCGAATCATAGAGAAATCTTAAGAGAAGAATCAAGGGAGATATAAATTTATACCCATATTGTTTGTTTAAAAAATTATATTTCTTTATATAATTTGACTTAATTATCAAGTACTGATCAAAGACAAATTAAATCTATTTTTTAATTAATTCAACTATAATATTACATTATCTTGTTCATACTATCGCCTCACATGATGAGCAAAAGAAACAAAACCAAACCCTCCATTTTCTAATACTATTCCTCGTGACAAAACAAGAGAGAAAAAGGACAAGTATAATATTATAATAGAGATAGATATATTAAATATTGGTGTATAAGTGTATTTTAATATTAAAATGTACGATAATTAGTATGCATTAAATGGTGTATTATTTTTAGTAACTCATATAACTACGATGACATTTTTTTCTCGTTATCTCCAATTAATTATTCCACTCACTACACCTCAATTAACAATTCAGTTTCTTGTGAACGAAATCCTACATCTATATATATACTAGTAAAAGTTGTCCGGGCATTGTTCGGATCCACTTTGGGTCAGACGGAAAAATATCTCATTAGGGGTAATATTGTAAAATTATAGTTGAAGCAGTTAAAGAAATATAATTAGGCAGCTGAAGCAGATAGGATTGGGCGTTCGGTCGGTTCGGTTTTTTAATTTTCGGTTTAGTGAAAATGTCAATCCAAACCAAACTAAAATAAATTCGGTTTAGTTCGGTTTTTGCAATTTCGGTTCGGTTTATTTCGGTTTGGTTTTCGGTTTGTTAGATTAATTGAATAAATTTATTTTTAGTAGACTAAGAAACTAAGAATCCTTCACATAAAGAAAATTTCACTCCACTAATTAAATCTAGTTGCTTTCCAAATTCCAGATTAGCAACAACATTACAACATACATTCAATTACCCAAAAAATAGAAACTACAAATTGTGTAATTGTGTTTCAGTATTTGTGTAAGTGTAAATGTGTAATATAAATTGTGATTTTAATTTTAGGAATTAGAATTTTAAAATTTATTTAGATATTTAGAAATTAGAATAGGATGTTAATTTGATTTTTGATATGGGCTATAAGTATTGGATTTGGGAATTGGGCCTATGGAGTGTGGACTACTAAATTAAGATTTGGATCAATGGACTTAGTAGGAAATTAGGGAATTCATTTAATTCGATTTTTCAGTTAACCGAATTTAATTCTTTTAAAACCAAAAACTGAACCGAATTATCAAAATTTTAAAATTTCAAACCGAAATTGACTTAAATAACCGAAAAACCAAAACTAAAATTTAAAAAAATTTAGTTCGGTCAGTTTTTTCGATTTGAACCATATTATGCCCAGCCCTAGCTATTATTATATGAGAACTCTGCCAAAGCCAAGAATTCATCCCAATGATCCTTAAAATCAATAACCCAGGCCCGAAACATGTCCTCTAGGACCTAAATAATCCTCTCTAACGGATCATCAGTCCGTAAATAAAAGATTTTGTTGAGCTCAACACGGGTACCCAACTCTTGAATGGATCTTTAGAAATATAATATGAACTGAGTACCATGATCTGAGGTGATAAACACCAGCACCCCATGTGAATGGGCAATCTCTTGAAAATAAATCTGTGCTAATCTCTCTAAACTTGCAGAAAATGAGAAGACTTGGTCAATTTATCTACAATGACCCAAATAGCATCAAACCTCCAAAAAGTACATGGTAAACCTACTACAAAGGCAATAACTATCCGCTCCCACTTCCACTCCAAAATGGGTAGCCACTAAGCAAGATAGGATGGACACCCCTTCCTTACTAACCACTCAGAAAGAGATTACAACCCTCAAAATATGGCTAACTGTAACTGTCCATACAATTGGAGAAATACTAGGTATATGAGTAATAGTCTTGGAAGAGTAATCCAAGACTACATAATGAAAAGATAACCAATCAATGCCTAGTATCAAGTCAAAATCTACCATATCCATTATAATCAAGTCTTTCCTAGTATCATATCCCAAGATGTACACCATACAGGATCAATACACTCGATTTACTACTAAATAATCACCCATCGAAGTAGATACACACATAGGCACAAGGAAGGGCTCATATAATACATCCACATATGTTACCACCCAAGCCTAGGGCCTACACGTGACATAAAAAATGAGGAACTCACAGGTACCTCAAAAAATTCTCATACCATTCATCAAACACATAATTGGTTTAGCCAATAAAATAAGTGAAAACTAAGGGCTCATCAAGCACCTAATTGGTTTAGACAATAAAATAAGCAAAAACTAAGGGATAAGGTTTAAGGGATAATGAATATAGACATAAGAACTAGAGTCATAACAAATACATACACGTCCATATATATAACAATATCTCTAAGTCATAGATAGAGCGGAGGCTTAGACATGTCCCAACCTCACCCTTAAATGTATATAAAGTGGAACAAGAGCCCTAAGTCTTAAAGTAACAAGCTAGATAGTAAGACTATTATCCCCAAACTAGAGGACTCACCAATGAAGTAAAGTCTTCAATCCACAAGTCAACCATGAGTGTGAGGAAGAGGATGATTGCCGAATCCTATATGGTGATATCATGTAGGCAAAATATGTGTTAGTACTATGGAATGTACTATGTATGTGAACATACAATGAAATGAAATTAAACATTTATATTATTTAAAAAGTAAGAACATAATGAGTGCATGAATGTGTAAGGCAATTAATAACTTCAATTATTATACATATGTGGGAAGAGACCATAGCCGACAATAAGACTATGTGAGCTATAACATGGAGTCTCGATGTTGCCTCTACACCCAAGAAAGAGGAGTCTACTTTCCAAGGTAGAACTCTCCCACTAGGTGGATGTCATGAACATAATGCTATATGTGGATCCACTAGCTAGGCCATTTTGATAACACAAATCTACGATGACACATAGTTATGAGACTTAAAACTTTATATAAGGACCCCTTGGATCGAGCCCCCACCTCAAGCCTCATTTAGTCCTAAGTCAAATCCAATAAAATAGAAATCATGAAAATATACTAGTCATGCATTCATAAGTTCAATAATAATCATTGTTCAAAACTTGTCAAGATTTCATGCATATAGAGTAGCTCATTAAAAACCTTTAGTGATTCAAGTATGTGAGAATTGTCATTTCACATAAATAATACATTATTTGGGGTGAGAAAAACTTTCACCAACATTCTCTTTTCATTCAAAGGACTCCTATATACATAAACAATAGACTTCATAAATATTTAATTGGAGCCTTTGACATTCAAATCATGCTTCCATGGGAAAATAGAATAAATTTGATAGTTTCAAGTCAAACCATCTTTATACCATGCATTTCAATGAGATTATGCATAAACACCATGAGTTTCATCAACTTAAAGTACAATCCAAACAACCCACCATGTATTTTAAAGACCTAATATAGCTTGATATAGAAATGATTGGTAAACCAACAATTTCATGCAATTGAGAGTCAATTTATAGCAAAATAGGTAAATAAACATCAATTATCTCATAATCTATGCATTTGGAGCTATAACATGAAAATTCATGAAATTACATAACCTAAATTAGGAGAAAATGGTATAAAAAATTTGGACTTTATGGGTGAAAGGAACCTATGAAAGAAAATTCACATACCTAGATTAAGAAGCCTAAGAAAGGAATTAGAGCTTGAAGAAGGAGACTTGAAAAAAGTCCTAACTGCCTTGTGTCTTAAGAGAATTTGCCTTGGGAAAATATTTGGGAGAGTTGGAGTGGAGAGTGAATGAGAGTTTATGATAGAGTTGGAGACTAATGTGGGTAGAAGAAGGCTGAAAATGACGTAGTATTGGGCTTATGATGTTGTTTCTTCCCTAGAACACGCAAGTGAGTGACTCTGAAAGAGTCAGGATATCGAACCCAAAGGACTACAAGTAACTTTCTCTGGTTTGGTAGTTTTAAATGAAGGGCTTTTTGATCATTTATAATTCATTTAACTCCTAAACTACATCATTTTAGCTGTTCTAACTAACTTAACCGACTCAAACCCTATAAATCCCATTCCTAATTCATTCTATCTCATTCACTCTCATAATTCTCTCAAAGGCTCTCATAATTCTCTCTCTAAGGATTCTCTCCATTGAAGTTAGAGTTTGAAAGTTTGGCTTAAGGATTTCCAAATTTTCTTCTTCAAGTTAAGGTATTCTCACTTGACGTATGTAGGGTTTCATTCGTTGATTAGTTTCGTCCATGAAGCCCAATTTAAAATCTCTTTTTTCTCAAAGTTTTATGATGAATTCTTATGAGCTTCTATGACTTGATTCCACATGGTTGGATTATGATTCCTATATGATGATTATACTTATTTTTGCATGAATTATGAAGAATTACATGATTTCTATGAATTTCAAGTATAAAATATATGGTTTTAAGTATATAATGATTAGGGTTAGTTGAATTGATATGGGTTCCTATACTAATGGTCCAAATTGATTTCAATTGCATGATTCCTCTATGATTTTCATCTAATTGCACGATTTTAACTCAAATACTCATGAACCACAAACGACCCTAGTTTTCTATGATAAAGCTATGATTTTCATGAACTATAATTCTAAGTATGAAAAGCATATTTTAATGATGATGTTATAATGATGAGGGAGATTAAGATCCTAATATTTATGCAATGATGATGATAAGATGGGGAGTATACCCACATATGAAAATCTATGTAGATAGGCTATTATTATGATATGAGATATTTTCATGAAGTTATGAGGACTATTTTATAAGTTATGAAAGTATGATTTTGATAAAGTATGAATTATGTTGAAAGCTATGTATATGCATGATTTATGTATTCCGTGGGATATTACTTAACACCGAGAGGGTTTTGGTAGATTCTGTTATCTCATAACTACGTGTCACCGTAGGTTTATGATGATGTTTATTTGCTTATAAGGTTCAATAATGGATCTATATAGATTTATGATATGACACTTACCATGCTACAATAGAGCCTAAAGGGTGGGGTTGTTATAACATATTCTCACCGTTCTAGAATAGAGCCTATAAGGTGAGGATCGAGCCTATCTTGGTAAAGTAGACTCCTCTTTCGCTCGGTATAGAGGGAACATCAAGATTCCATATAATAGTCCACATGATCTTATTATTGATTATGATCTTATTCCCATATATGTATACTAGGATTATAAAAGGATTTTGATGATGCTTCTTCTCATGATTTTAAATATGCATTGCTCATTCGTATTGTGTCCTTATTCTATTGATTATTCTTATGCATATTTATATTATGTTGTAATGTTCCTTGATTCATGACATACCTACATACTTAGTACATTTCACATACTAATGCATACTTCTTTGCCCACATGATCTAACCATGTTTGGGTGGACGACGAGATGACCCTTCCATTTTGTGGTAGATTCAGAATTGAGCTTTTGACGACTTGTTGGTGAGTTCCCATACTTTAGGAATAAACCCCTTTCATATGATATTTTCCTTATGATGAGACTTTATGACTTTTCTTTGATGTACATCTTGAGGGTGAGAAGTAAGTTATGTTCTAGTCCCCGCCAAGATCATTATGTTGAGGCATGCATTGGACCTAATGTTGATGTAATTCCCCTAAGGGCAATATTTGACTCTTATGATGATTTATTTCGCTTGCTTACTCTCTTATGATTTTCTTACTTCACCTTATGTATGCTTATGATATGAACACGAGGCTTGGATGAGACTCCCGCCTTTGGGTGTCACATTCATCGTGTCATGGCTAAGCCCTAGGTCCGGGTCGTGACATAAACCAACCATAAAATCCATGTTGATCTCTTCCCACTTTCAAGTATGGATCTCTAAGTCTTGGGATTTGCCACCAACCTTTGAAGCTCAACTTTGACTTGTTGACAATTAGGGCATTTGGCCATAAAAATTTGCAATGTATTTCTTTATACCACCCCTAACTATATACTTTCTTCAAATCACTATACATCTTTGTGGAATTGCGATGAATAGAATAGGATGAATTATGAGCCTCTTTCAAAATCAAACTTCTCAACCCATCAATATCCGACACACATAATCTATCTTATATCTAAGCACACTATCTCCCCCTTCGAGAAAACCTCTACTTTACCTTCTTTCACCCATGTTTTCAATTCAACCAAAGTTGGATCAAAACCTTGCATGGATTTGACATCTACAACCAATGAAAATTCTAATCCATTTAGCATCATCATGCCATTATTTTTGGCATTACTCAATCTAACCCCCAACCTAGATAACCTATGAACTTTCCTTGCCAACTCCTTTTTCCCATCATCAATGTGAGCCATGCTCCTTATGGACACCCTACTAAGTGCATCGTTCATAACATTGGCCTTTCTTGGATGGTACTACACACTCATATTGTAGTCCTTAAGGAACTCCAACCACCTTTTTTTCCTTAAGTTGAGATCCTTTTGAGTGAACACATATTGGAGGCTTTTGTGATCGGTGAAGACATCTACGCGAACCTCATACAAGTAATGATGCCAAATCTTCAATGCAAATACAACGACTACCAACTCAAGATCATGTGTAGTGTAATTACGCTCATGCACCTTTAGTTGCCTAGAAGTGTAGGCAATGACCTTTCCACTTTGCATTAACACACACCCCAATCTGACCCTTGAAGCATCACAATAGACAATGAATCCTTCTAACCCTTCTGGGAGAGTCAAAATAGGAGCGGAGATAAGCTTATCTTTTAAGGTTTTCAAGTTTTTCTCACATTTGTCAGTACAATGAAACTTTACCCTCTTTTGTGTTAATTTCATCAAAGGAGATTCAATTGAAGAAAATCCCTCTATAAATCTCCGGAAGTACCCTACTAAGTCTAAGAAACTCCTAATATCCGAAGGAGTAAAGGGCGTAGGTCAATTCCTTACCGCTTTCATCTTCTTAGTATCTACTTTAATCCCATAACCTGACACTACATGCCTAAGGAATGCAATATTCTTCACTCAACCAAAACTTGCATTTGCTAAACCTGGCAAATAACTTTTTCTCCCCCAAGGTTTGTAACAACACCCTTAAATAGCCCATGTGCTCTTCCTCACTCTGAGAATAGATTAAAATATCATTAATGAATATTGAAACAAACATATCAAGGTAGAGTTTGAATAGCTTATTCCTGAGGTCCATAAATATTACTGGTGTATTGGTCAAACCAAAAGATATTACCACCAAATTCAAAATTTCCATACCTTGTTCAAAAAGCCATCTTGGGAATGTCACATTCCCTTACCCTCAATTGATGAACTAGACCAAAGATCAATCTTAGAGAAATAACTAGCTTTTTGCAGTTGATCAAATAAATCATCTATCCTCAGAAGTGGATACTTGTTCTTTATGGTGGCCCTACTTAGTTTCCGATAGTTAATGCACATTCTAAGTGAATCATCTTTTTTCCTCACAAACAAAACTGGAGCACCCCAAGGTGACTTGCTAGGCCTTATGAAATCCTTTTCCAACAAATTTTTCAATTGTTACTTTAGCTCTTTTATATCCATCGGGGCCATATGGTAGGGATGAATGGATATAGGTTGGGTATCAAGGAGGAGATCTATGAAAAATTTAATTTCTCTTTTGGGAGAATCACTGAGAAGGTCATCTAGAAAGTCATTGAGAAACTCATTAACCATGGGGACCGACTCAATGGAAGGAATTTTAGAATTAACATCCTTATACCTTACGGGGTGATAGATACAATGCTTATCAATTAATTTATGAGATTTAAGACAAGAAATGCACCTACCCTTAACTATTGAATCATAACCTTTTCACTCAAGAATGAGTTCATCAGAAAATTAGAACCTGACCCTATGGGTTCTACAATCAATAGAGGCATGAGATACATGCAATCAATCCATCCCAAGAATAATATCAAAATATACCATGTCAAGTTCCATAAAATCACAAGATAAGAATTTAAGAAAAATGGACTTGGGGCAAACCCTATAGACCCTTCTAGCAACCATAGACTCACCAATGGGGGTAGAAACCAAAAAGGGTTCACATAATATCTCAAGACATACATTAAACCTATTAGCAAGAAATGGGATAATGAAAGACAAGGTGACACCTAGATCTAACAAAGCAAACATATCATAATTAACAATCTTTAATATACCGGTGATAACATTGGGTGCCTGATCCACCCCTTGCCTCCCTTGTAGATCATTGAATCGGTTTTGACATAGAGAACCATCTTGTTGAACCCCTTGAGACCCTTGACCCCTATGAGTACTATGTCCTTGGGGATTTTCATCTCTACCTCTATTTGGAACACTTGGACAATCGACAAGCTTATGGCTTATCTTGCCAGACCCATAACAAACACCCAAATCTCTCAAGCATTTACCACCATGATTCTTCCCACACTTTGGACACCTAGGGATTATCAAGCCACCACTACCACCACCACCTTGAACCTTAGGGTTTGTCACTCTATCATTATCAAGCCTTTGAGTTAGAGCATGAGATGACACTTGGCCTAGAATATTTTTGCCTTGTTAAAAATGACCACTTCCTCCACTCTTAGTACCTTGAAACCCACCTTCAAAATGAGCCCTCTTGGACTTCTCCATTCTCTTCTTCCTAAGCTTCTCTCCCTCAATTTGCTCTGCATAAATCATGACCCGATATATGTCCATCTTCCTTACAAGCAAGACTATGCCAAAATCTTCATTAATCAAGTCATCCACCCCCAAAACAAATTTGTTCATCCTAGCTCGGGGATCAACGACCAAGGTTGGAGCATACTTTCAGAGATTGGTGAACTTGAGAGAATACTCTCTCAAACTCATAGAGCCTTGTTTGAGATTCATGAACTCCATAATCTTTGCTTTTCTTAGCTTAATAGGGAAAAAGCGATCACGGAAGACATCTTTGAATTCCTCCCAAGGAATGGGACCATTATCCACCCTTTCTATATCATCCATTGGGTGAACCATATTTGTGAAATTCCCTTGAGTTGGTAAGATGCGATATTTGTTTTCTCCTCTAAAGTCACCCCCATAATGGCCAAGACTTTGTACACTTCATCAATGAATTCTTGAGGGTCTTCCTCCATTTTTGAACCGTGAAATTTTAGAGAGTTCATCCTAGTGAAATCCCTCACCCTTGAGGCTAGAGTAGGAGCATGAGGAGCTTGGGATCCTTGGTAGACTTGGTTGTCCATGACTTGGGCCAACATGGTGATGATATTTTGATACTCAACATGAGTGACCCCTTCTTCTTGGGGAGCTTCTGGGGCCAGAGGAACTTGATCCTTGTTGGGGATGGGAGTCCTCGGTGGAGGTACTCTTCTTGGAGGCATGATCTAGAAATGCAAACAATAATTCCTTAGAAGTAGGGAATCTTAGGTGCTTTATAGCCTCCTATTAATAGTTGTGGTGTACTTCACAACTATGAACTAAAACCTATTTGATGCGGTATATTGGACATCTGAGGATCATTTCATAACCTCGTGCTTTGATACCAAGCTTGTCATGACCCAAGTTTAGGGCCTAGACATAACATGGTGAATGAGAAACCCGCAGGTACCTCAAATAAGACTCATAACATTCAAGCACATCATTAATTTAGATAATAAAATAAGCAAAAACTAGGGGCAGGGTCTAAGGGATAATCAACCTAGTCATAGAACTAGAGTCATAGCAAATACATACACATCCATATATCTAACAATACTTCTAAGTTATAGATAGGGCGGAGGCTTAGACATGTCCCAAACTCATCCTCAAATATATGTAAAGTGGAACAAGAGGCCTTAGTCCTAAAGTAGCAAGCTAGATAGTATGACTATTTTCCCTGAACTAGAGGACTCACCAATGAAGCAAAGTCTTGAATCCACAAGTAAACAATGAGTGTGAGGAGGGGGAGGATCGCCAAATCCTACATGGTGATATCATATAGGTAAAATATGCGTTAGTACTATGGAATGTACTAAGTATATGAGCATGCAATGAAATGAAATAAAGTATTTATATTATTTATAAAGTAAGAACATTATGAGTGCATGAATGTGTAAGGAAAGTAATAACTTCAATTACTGTACATATGTGAGGGACCATAACCGACAATAAGACCATGCGAGCTATATCATAGAATTCCAATGTTGCCTCTACACCTGAGAAATAAGAGTCTACTTGCCAAGGTAGAACTCTACCCCACTTGGTGGGTGTCATGAATATGATGTTATATGTAGATTCACTAGCTAAGCCATTCTAACAATATAAACCTACGATGACATGTAGTTTTGAGCCTTAAGACTTTATATAAGGACCCTTTGGGTCAAGCCCCCACCTCAAGCCTCATTCAGTGCTAAGTCAAACCTGATAGAATAGATATCATGAAAATATACTAGTCATAAGTTCAATAATAATCGTAGTTTAAAACTTGTCAAGATTTTATACATGTAGAGTAACTCATTAAAAACCTTTAGTGATTAAAGTATGTGAGAATTATCCTTTCAAATAAAGAATCCATCATTTGGAGTGAGAAAATCTTTCACCAACATTCATTTTTTATTTAAAGGACTCCATATACATAAACAATAAACTTCCTAAACATTTAATTGGAGCCTTTAACATTCAAATCATGCTTCCATGAGAAAATAGAATAAATTAGGTGGGTTCAAGTCAAACCATCTTTAAATCATGTACTTAAATGAGATTATGCATAAACACCATGAGTTTTATCAACTTAAATCACAATCCAAACAACCCACCATGCATTTCAAAGAGCTAATATAGCTTGATATAGGAATACTTGGTAAACCAATAATTTTATGCAATTGAGTGTCAATTTATATCAAAATAGGTAAATAAACATCAATTATCTCATAATCTATGCATTTGGAGCTATAACATAGAAACCTATGAAATTACATAAACTAAATTAGGAGAAAATGGTAGATAAAACTTGAGCTTCATGGTGAAAGGAACCATGAAAGAAAATCACATACCTTGATTAAGAAGCCTAAGAAAGGGATTGAAGCTTGAAGAAGAAAACTTGAAAAAAACTCCTAGCTACCTTTCTTGTGTCTTGAGAGAATTTGCCTTAGGAAAATATTTGGAAAAGTTGGACTGGAGAGTGAATGAGAGTGTATGATAGGGTTAGGACTGATATGGATAGAGTTAGGCTTAAAACGATGTAGTATTGAGCTTAGGATGCGAGAAAATATCAAAATTTTCCTTTTATAAAAAATTGTCGAGGACAATCTACTGACTCCATTTATGGATCACAGATTGATTTACAGGTCGTCAAATTGGGGTTTTGTTCTGGTTACATTTTTGACCCTTTGAAACCGTCTCTGAAACTCAATCTATGAACGCCTTTTACGACTTGTAAACACAACTACGGTCCATCTTGTTGTTTGGAAACCAAGATTCAAAAATTCAAATTTTCACCAACTCAAACCCCAATAGACGAATAGCCTTCAACGAGCCATAAAACAAATGACTACTCGTAAAGGGCCTCGTACTTTCCATGGTCCTCAAACTTTGGCCACTAGAATTAGCACCCCAAACCAGCAACACCTAATACAATCCGTAGTTCCATTTACAAATCATAAATATCCCACATAAATCACCCCTACATTTAAATAATTTTCCACCCTCATTGACCAAATCCATAAGCCTTGTTTACGACCCATGGTTTGGACTACGATCCATAAATGAGGCTCATACATTGACTTGGAATTATTTTTCTGCACTTTTATACTTTCTAACTTACAGGGACTTACAAGATACATGACATAATAGGCAAATACATTTTAATAAGTAGACCTTGGATCAAATAGATCATATGCAAGATGGTGAGAGATAGAGATCGTGCCTATGATGATGGCATTTGATGCCTCCACCTCTGACTTATCCAAAAAAGCATATATATGGCCACATTCACCTCAAATACATGACCTTCCCGCCCGAGGACAACCTTAAATACCCCGGGAATTGCCTCTTCCACCTTGTGTGCCTCCTCTAGTCAATTAAATCAAAGCCTTGGGTCCTGAACCTACTGAATCTATCATTGGTGGTGACCAATCGTAAGGCACTCACTAGTTAAGTGGCATATCATGCCACACCTATAACACAACCTATCAAAGTTACCCCTATGAGATGGCCCAACTAAACATGACTAACAAGCGTAGTCTAAATACCCAAAAAACGAATCCCGAGAAGTTTGACTTAAATTCTAGCTACCCTGACTACTAGTACTCACTAACCTACCATCGATAATTTTTAAAGTTTCCTGAACTAGCCTGCTAGATGGAGATTTCTGTGGTAACCTATGCTCAAACAACCCCCACCATGAGACTAATAACCACTAAAATTACCCTTATGGTGGGGCCTCTTGTTGTTTCCTCCATAAGACTCGTGATGCATAGCCTCAATGGTGCGTGCATGATCTACTACCCGAAGAAAAAAACAACCCCATCCTACCATCATCTTTATGGCCATTCAAAGGGGAAAAGACAACCCCTTAAAAAGCTCTCACATCCTCTCCTACTTTGTTGGCATGAGCATAGTGCTTGGCTAACTTGTTGGAACTATGTCTCCTAATCTACAACTGACATTGATCTCTGCACCAATCCTGTAAACTCATCCCTCAATATGGCTCTCAAGCTACAAGGTACATACTTCTCCAAGAAGGCCTCAGAGAACTAAATCTATGTCATCAGAGGCGATCCACAACAATTAACATAAGACCTCCACCACTACTTTGCTTGCCCATCCAGCTAAAAATTGATGTAATCAGCCCCATGGGACACAACCAAACTGAGGTTATGTAATCTATCATGGCAATTGACTTGAAATCCATGTGCATCCTCACCCATAACACCCAAAAATCTTAGAGGATCTAATGTGATAAACCATCTTTCAAAATCTTTTGCTCCTCAAAAGTCATAATTGACTTGATTGCTATAGGCTGAGCAACTATCATAATTGGCTAAACTAATTCGTGAAGGCCCGTAGTAGCAGGCGGTGCTCCTAGAGTTTTAACACCTTGTTACCCTGTCTAAACTTAACTCTAAGCCTCATTGGAACCTTGGTTGCAGCAAAAGTGCTAGGAAAAGTCCCTACTTTGGACATACCCTCTGTGAAGCTGAGGATCCTGGCCAATAGGTCTTATACCACTGGCATGACCATGAATTCTGGTGGAGTCTGGACTGGCTCTACATTGGCTGATTGCTAATGAACGTGCTCAACCCTAATATCGACCTTTAGTGTTGGTGCTCGCTTTTCATCATGAGTTGAAGTTGTGGCCTGAGCTTTACCCCAACCTCCAAGTCGACCTTGGCTTCTGTTCCTAGATATGGCTTTACCTAGGGGGAACAAGGCTTTCACCCACCCACCGATGATCTCAACCTATCGATCTAAGAAAGAATGAAACAAATAAAGTTTAGATATTTCTATCATTACCAATACACAATAGGAAATAAAAAATAGTGAAGCATTCCTAATAATGCCTTGTAGCCTCCTGAAGATTGGATATAGATGTCATCATATCAATCCGTGAGACTCTACTACACACTTGCTCCTGTATTGTGAGATAGATGAACCCAAGGCTCTGATATCACTCTGTTACGACCCGACACTAGGTCATGATGATGCCTACTATAAACCTCGAGCAGACAACTAAAAATTGAAACTCAAACCTAAATTTGCATAAGATAAGAAATTAATAACAATAAATAAATAAATAATAGTAAACAAATATATGAAAATTAATAATAGGGAAATGAGCCATAGTATATGTAAGTACGATACAAAATATGCAAAGAGGCCACTAAGCCTATACAAGAACAAAACCCCTAGACCTGGTGTTACCTGCACAGGAGCTACAAAAGTACAAAAAGACTATACATATATACAAATACAAGAAAACTGACTATCAAAATATGAAAAATATAATTCAATACAAAAGAAGGAAGCAATAAGTCTTTGGATGTTGAGATCTCATAATGATGTAAATTTGTGACAATCAAAGAGGATCCAACGCTTACTAAGGGTGGCTCTTACTGAAAGTACATCATAAAATGATACAAAAGTGTAGTATGAATATCAAATCACGAGGTACTTAGTAGACATGATAGGTCGATCGAGCTTAGAAGATTATATACATATAAAACATATATATAAGAGAAATACGATGGTACTAAAGGTACAAGGATATACCATAAGAAAATATAAAAACTAAAATGGAGTATGAAAAAAGCAAAGTTATGGACCAAAAATAAAAAAAATTGCAATGAATATGATGAATGAAGGACATAAAAACTCAAGAAAAAATCTCGAGCCGCCTTATATAATGCCTCAGACTCATCAATAGTAAATAAATAATTCATATGTGTGTCAACGCCCCCTTGGAATGACACCTCGAACTTATCAACAGTAAATCAATAATTCAGATATGTGTTAATGGGATTTCTGGAATGATGCCTCAAACTCATGAACAATATAAAGAATAGCCAAAATATGGAACGCTATTCAATCAAGTATTTCTTTATCATTCAAATCATATAGTTTCCAATAGTTCTAATTAATCCAATAAGGCTCAATTTTAGTATTTTTAAGATTTTACAAGAGAAGCAACCAAAAGCAAGTACGATACTCATATTCCACACATTCGGGTAATTTCCATCATAACACAGAAATACTTACCTAGAACTTCGAAAACCCAAGCTCACGGTCTTTAGCCGAACAATTCAATATTCCTGGAATCAAAGATTTAAAAAATAACAAATAAAGTCTAAGGATACATGATAACCAGAGTTTCATACCACCTAGAAGTCATTTCTAAGGATAATAAATAATACAAACAATAAGAATCATCCTAGACTAAGGCTCTTCGGCTAAAACTACACTAGACAAGCCAACAATAGCCATAAATCGACTAAAAGGTCAGTCAAGCCTAAACTAATATGAAACTTCCACCCACATTCAATATAATTTAATTTATAATTAATCTAACTGAGATAAGTCTAAAAAAAGGGAAAACAAGAAAACAAGCAAGCTAAATTATTGGAGTCTTCCTTTTTCTTAAAATCTCAGAATGCTCAAAGTCTAAACAAATAAAATATGATGACATTTTAATCACCTACTCTCTCAGATGAAGGTCTTGGGTATTTAAACCTACCCAATTCTACCTTTTTAGAAGGTCCAACTATTTATTTAGAGATTATTTTCTCTAACAGAAGGTTTTCATAATCATATCAATCTCATTCATGGAGTTTCAATCCCATCAACCTCTCATGAAAGTTCATAAGCTAAAAAAAATATTTTATGGAATTTCTAGGTTATTTTCCAATATCACTTTTAATGGATAGATTCATAACTTTATGCTACAAGATAGAGTTTCAAGCTTTAGATTACAAAATCAAATAATGTTGAAATAAAAATTGTGATGGTTGATATACATAATAATTTAGTTACTTATGAACATTACCTTTACATTGGTTATGATTGATATACACGATAATTCTGTTACGTATGAACCTTATCTTTACGTTGGTTATTATTTTTGTTGGAAAAATATTACGTGGTAAAAATAGACTTTTGGGAATTATACTATTGGTTTAGTTTTTTATCAAGATCAACAAGTGTCAACCTAAACACAATCATGGCGATAAAATACGATATTTAAATAAGGGTAAAAGATTAATAACAATCAATAATGCAGATAACAAAGTCGACTTAATTAAAAATCCCCAAAATATAGTTATCACGTGCAGAAGTCTCTTAATGTATTATAATAAATTTGAAAGAAAACACAAGTCTCAAATGATATTGTCTCTAAAGTCGAACAAAATCATAAATAGGAATGAGAAGTTCGTTGGGATGACAAACAATTATCTCACACAATCTCCATAGGAAGCCTTGAACAAGAAAGGATAAAGGGTATCACGAAGATTCTGACTCATAACCTACACAAATATAGTAGCAAGGGTTGAGTACCAAACACACGGTACCCAACAAGTGAGCTACTAAACACAAAGCCAAGTAATACAGAATACGGGTACTCCTAACACTCCAACCAAACTTCCACAACTACAATTGCATAAATATTAGCCCAACCTAACAGTTCACAATTTATATATCACATAGCTCAATAATAATACACCAACAATTATAGATCAACAACACAAGAGATCAAGTTCATCCATCACAAGTTCCACAAAAAGACACTCAGAAGTTCATAAATGACAAAGATGGGCAATGCAATCAATGAATGTCAGGTATAATGATGGATGTCTGACCTACTAATACACACCCGTTGTCTCTTAGTTTGGGATCCATAGGGAACTTTTAGTCCATGCATCCATAGCGGCGTACAACACGATCCTCGAATCATAATATCCGTCACAGCGTGCGATACGACCCATGAATTATAGTATGCATCATGACATGCTGCATATCCCTCGAAATGATACATTTGCCTTAATTCTTGTTCTTCCTTGACACGTCCCTCGAAATGGTACATCTGCCTTAATTCTTATTCTTTATTAATTCACACAACACTTGTCACAACCTTGTCCCAAAATCAATGCAAATAGACATGTTAACACAATAATAAGGAGATGGTCATTTTCAATGTAGTGCACAATTCACAACAACACCATCTTGATACAACATCAACATTGACTCAATTAAACCTTTCAAAAACATTCTCAACACATCACACAAGGAAGTACACGATTCTATACACTTAACTAAGATTGAGAAATTCACTTGCCTTAATAATTGAATACTCATTGCAGGACTTGAGTCGTTCCCTTTCGTGGAGCTTCCAAATCAATGCAATCTATCCAAATAATTAGTCAAAATAATATTTTGAAACTAAAAACATTCACAATACTATATTGACCTAGCCTAGACCCAAAAATTCACCTAATCTATAACAAAGTTCCTAATCTTGATGCCAATTAACATGTCTATCCTTATATTTTCAAATTTCAAGTCTAGGGTTGAGTCTTAAATCCTTCAGAAAATATAAATATAATATATATTTTTATAATATAATACACCTAAAATATAATTACCTATCTCAATATATCAAAAACCAAGAGTTAAATCATCATTGGCCAGAGATGCGTTAGCGATACTCTATTAGAAACTTTGGCATACTGCTCAGGGAAACAACAAATAACTCCTCAAGCAAAAGGATTAGTTAATATTATAATATAAAATTTTTGATCAATCATTACCTATCCTTAGATTCAATTACATGCACACTTATAATATAATAATTACCCCACTATTCTCCAAGTAACAATGCTACATACTTGAGGAAATTTAGAAATTTTGGAGCCCTTTACCTAGAGGTGTTGCCGCTTCTTATCAATGCCGCAAGTAAGGTTTTTCCTTTTCTTTTTTCTTTTCTGTTCTTTTCTATTTTAATATATGGGATAAGTGGTACAAGATGTTAAATAAATTAACATTTAGTCCACCAATTAAACTAGTTATCTAAATTTATCCGTAACTTAAATAATCGTAGTTATTGAATAGTCCAAAGTACCCATTTAAAATTTAGGAAAAGGATATTTTAGGAAAAAAAGAGGACTAATTATCAAAATGACCTAACGGGTCTTTTCATTATCCACCACTAAAAATCATGTTCATCCTCAAACATAAAGTAAAAGAATGTACCTGAAGCTTAAAAAAATGAGGATATTTAGCACGCATGTGAGACTCTGTCTCTCAAGTCACTTCTCCAATTAGGTAGTGCTCCCATTGCACCTTCACTGAAGTAATCTCTTTAGTTCTAAGCTTTCAAACTGTCTATCCAAAATAACTATAAGCTCTTCCTCAAATGACAAGTTTGGACCCAACACCACTGAATCAAGTGAGAGTACATGAGACTCGTCTGACACATACTTTCGAAGCATGGAGACATGAAACACAAGATGCACGGAAGATAAGCTAAGTGGAAAGGCTAGTTTATAGTCCACCTCTCCAAATCATTCTAAAATCTCAAATAAGCCAATGAATCGAGGGCTAAACTTTCCCTTCTTACCGAACCACATATCACCCTTCATGGGTGACACTCTGAGCCAAACATGATCGCCCTCCATAAACTCTAAGGCTCAAACCATCCTATCTATATAACTTTTCTGTTGACTCTAAGCGGTCAATAATCTATCCTGAATCCTACGAACTTGCTCTATAGCATCTCTAAGAAAGTCAACATCTAATGAATCCATCTCGGCAAAATCAAACCAACCAATTAGAGGTCTACAATGCCTACCATACAAAGCCTGGAATGGTGCCATCTAAATATTGAAGTGATAACTATTATTGTAGGAAAACTCTGCCAAGGGAAAATGTTATTCCCAACGAGAACCAAAATCAATCATACATGCTCGAAGCATGTCCTCCAACACTTAAATTGTCTGCTCAGACTGTCCATCTGTCTGAGGGTGAACGACTGAACTCATATCCAGCTGAGTACCTAGACCATGTTGCAAGGTCCTCCAAAAATATAAAGTAAAGAGTGAACATCAGTCAGAAATGATAGAAATAGGCACCCATGCAGTCTAATTATCTGACTGATGTAAAGCTGAGTCAACTTCTCTGTTGTATACTTAACCTTGATAAGAATGAAATGGACAGACTTCGTCAATCGATCCACAACTACCCAAATAGAGTCATAACCACCCATAATAGTGGGAAAACCCACCACAAAATCTATGGTGATCCGCTCCCACTTCCATGTAGGAATGGTCATCCTCTAAAACTCATCTCTGGGCCGTTGGTGCTCACACTTAACCTACTGACAAGTCAAACACTGAGACACAAAATCTTAGATGTCCTTTTTAATGCCATACCACCAATAATGTTGACTTAGGCCATGATACATCTTTTCCACTCCTAGATAAATAGAATAACGAGTGCAACGAGTCTCTTCAAGAATCAATCTAATCAAGTCACCCACCTTGGGCACACAAACCCGAACTCTAATCCTCAAAACACCATCAGGATCAAGTATTACTTCCTTAACCTCTCCTCTAGTCACTTTGTCTTTGATGAGACACAACTTTTCATCTTCAAACTGGCGCTCACGAATCTGATCCATCAAGGAAGAATAGGCCTCAATGAAATCAAGTACACCACCTTTATCCTAAAGCTATAACCTAACTAGACCATTAGCTAGCCACTGAACATCCCTGGTTAAAGGTCACATTTCTACTCGAATGGCAACTAACTCCCCATGTTAGAAGTCTTTCTACTCAAGGCGTCGGCAACCACATTAGCCTTCCCCAAATGATATAAGATAGTTATATCATAGTTCTTCAACAACTCAAGCCATCTATAATGCCTCAAGTTTTGATTTCATTGACTGAATATATACTGAAGACTCTTATTGAAGACCTCACAATGTACATCATATAAGTAATAACGCCATAATTTAAGCACAAAAATCACTACCACTAACTCTCAATCATGGATAAGATAGTTTTTATCATAAGCCTTTAACTGTCTAGAAGCATAGGCAATCACTTTCCTTTTTTGAATCAACAGACCACCTAAACCAACTCCTGAAGCATCACAATACACCGTAAAGTCCACACCTGCCTCCAGTAGTGTCAAAATAGGAGTTGAAGTCAACAAAGTCTTGAGCTTTTGAAAGCTCGTCTCGCACTTATCAAACCAATGGAAGGCTACATTTTTTTGAGTTAATTTGGTCAATGGGGCTACAATAGAAGAAAAACCTTGAACATAATATTGATAATATCCAACCAACTCCATGAAATTATGAATCTTGGTAGCTGAAGTAGGCCTCGTCGAGCCTCTGACTACCTCAACCTTAATCGGGTCCATTTTAATCCCCTCCTTGGACATCACATTCCCTAAAAATACCATCATATTTAGCCAAAACTCACACTTGGAGAATTTTGCATATAAATGTTCCTCCCTCAACCTCTTTAGCACTATCCTTAAGTGACGAACATGATCAACCTCAATCTTGAAATACACCAAGTTGTCATCAATGAATACTATCACAAATGAATCAAAGTATGGATGAAATACTATGTTCATCAATTCCATGAATGCTACAGGGGCATTAGTCAACCCAAAGGACATCACCAAGAACTCATAGTGGCCATGACGGGTTCAAAAAGTTATCTTAGGAATATCTGATGCTCTAATACTTAGCTGATGATAACCAGACCTCAAGTCAATCTTAGAGAACAAAGCCACTCCCTGAATCTGATCAAACCAATCATCAATACGAGGAAGAGGATATTTGTTCTTAACCGTCACTTTGTTCAACTATTTATAATTAATACACATCCTCAAAGACACATCCTTCTTCTTTACAAACAAGATTGGAGCACCCCAAAGTGACACACTAAGATGAATAAACTCTTTCCTCAACAAATCTTGAAGTTGCTCCTTCAATTCTTTCCACTCAGCTTGAGCTATTCGATATGGAGGGATGGAGATGAAATTTGTGTCTGACTCGAGATCAACAACAAAGTTAATATCCCTATCGGGTGGAACACCTAAAAAATAAGTAGGAAACACATCGACAAACTCTTGAACCACAGGAATGGACTCCATGGAAGGTAGTTCAATACTAGTATATCTAATTAAAGACACTCCATGGAAGGTGGTTCAATACTAGTATCTCAAATTAAAGACAAGTAAGACAAACACCCCCTATAAATCAATTTTTGAGCATAGATGTAGGAGATAACTTCGCTAGGATAAGCACCACTAGTATCCTTCCACTCAATTCTCGATATACCGAGTATGGCTAAGGTCATAGTCTTAGCATAAAAATCTAGAATGGCAAGATACAGAGAGAGTCAATCCATCCCTAAGATAACATCAAAGTATACCATCTCTAGAATAACACAACTACCCAAGTATCATACCCAGCCAGAGAAAAAAGACTGGATCAATACACTCAATCCACCACTAAAGACTCACCTACTAATCTGGAAACATGAATGGATATATGCATAAAATCATATAATAAGTCAAATCCAGATGGAAAGTAGGTGGACACATAGAAGTAGGTAGATCCAAGATCAAACAACACTGATGTAGATCGATGATAAATCAGGATATTGCCTGCGATGACTACATTAGAAGCTCTACCTCAGGCCTCCCTAGAAATGCATAACACTGTGATCCTCTACCACCACCCATTTTAGAAATACCTCTACCCTTACTCTGCGGAACTACAACACCACTCACCCTTCTACCTGAAGTACGACCACCTTTATCTGTCTTAGCTCTGCCTCGCCTGTAGATGATAATATCGGTGGTCTAGTCTGAACTGAAGAACTGGGATTGGGCCTTTCTTGTCCCCTCTGCAAAGGACACTGTCGTATCATATGATTGGGATCCCTACAACTATAACAAAGCCTCTAACTCTGGGATTGAGGTGCTGATCTTGAAGAACTACTATAACTGCCTTGCCCCGTAGGTCGCTGCTGTGAACCATACAAGTCTTGACCCATACTATAAGATCCATGATATGTATGACCACCTTCAGATATAGATAACGATGCATGAACTGGTCCTCAATGCTGGAATGAGCCACTCCCTCTATAGGACCCTCTACCTCCAAATGAGGTACCAGAAAACTAGCCAAATGCATGGTCTCTCTTGAGGTCCCTAAACTCCTCTCTCTCCATCAACTCTGCCTCTTTGGTTGCACTCACAATCGACTGGAAAAAGGCTCCCTCTCTAGATACTCTAAACACTGCCTGCGGAATAGAATAGGTCAATACTCTCACGAACCTATGAACACTCTCTATCTCTTCTAGAATAATGGTTGCAACATGTCTAGATAACAAATAGAAATGGGTCTCATACTCAGTGACTAATAAACGGTCCTGTCTCAAACTCTCAAACCTCAAGTGATTCTTCTCCCTTATGCTCTAAGGGACAAAGTGGTCATAGAAAACACTAGAGAACATCTCCCAAGACACTGAGGGTGATCCAACTGGCAAAGATCATGAATATGTCATCCACCACTCTCTGGCTGGCCCACGAAGCTGAAGAGTAACATATTGAACCCTGTGTAACTCAACTAAGCCAACAACATCCAAGAACTCTGTAAAAGTAGCCAAAATCTTATGAGTATCCTTTGTCCTCCCACCATGAAATTGAGGTAGGTCCATCTTCCTAAACCTCTCATAGCGGCAGTGTTCATCCTTATTCAATGTAGCGAATGGCGCATCCCAAACCTCAATTGTTGGTGTAGGATCAATCTCAACTCTAGAAACCAATAGTGGTTACTCCATCAGACCGTGTGAGACGACCCCCCTCAGGGAATGTCCATATACTCAGTATTGTCCGTGTCGGGGCCTCAAAGTCCGCTCTTCCTC
>JBCEWC010000672.1:0-51463 GCA_038996855.1 Solanum aculeatissimum | reverse complement strand
ATAATGTAATTTTTTAATAGAAAAATAAGAAGTATTATAAAAATAAGGAGTGAAGATTGTGCATGTTATTATATATTATTTAAAAATAATATAAATATACAAAGTGAGGTATAAAGACATGATTGTCATTTGCCCTTTTTATCCCGGAATAAGTTATCTTGAGATTGATATACCACCCAAAAAGAGGGATAACTTATCCCGGTACTATTTGTTAGTCCCGGGATAAGTTATCCCACATTTGACAACCAAACAACCATTTAAGTGTCACTAACTTTTTATTCTGGGATTATATTTTGTTATCCTTCACACCAAACGACCCCTTAATCTTTTACAATTGAAAAAAAAAGAAGAGGAGGTGGCAAAGACATGTAAATACACCCAAAAATTATGGCAATATCCAAGCTAGTTTTGTATGCACATGAATAAAAGGCCGTTTTGTAAATAAAAAAAAGAGGTAGCTGTTGTTATTTCTCCAGCATTTTGACATGATGACATTTGACTACGACATTGATGATTATCTCACTCCATCTAGAACAAATTATAAACAAATAAGTTCCTGTGAAAGTGAACCTTCATGATGAATTTCATGTACTTAGAATATAATATAAAACAATGGAAATGAAAAGTCTATATATCTGACCCACAGAGCCTTTCTTTAACAGCGTGAAAATGTTGACTTGAAAGAAAAAGAAGTGCATGCCAAATGTTGGATGAAATTGACATTGTGATAGAATAATAAATAAAATGGCATGTGTGGTAGTAATAAATATCAGCAGCAGATAAATATGTAATTTTGCTTTTGAATGACTTTCCAATAAAGCAAATTTTGAAATGACTGATGAGATGTGCGACTAAAACGAAGACAAATAGGCAGCAAATGGGAGGTCGCTTCCTATTCAGGAGACAGCCCATAGAGAGGACCACACCATTTTTTTTAATTATTAATAGAAGCGGCAAATACTTAGATTAAATTAAATTGGATTTAGATAACTGGAATATGAATTGAGGCAAAATAAATTGGATCATAATTCACCGATATAAAATATAAATAAATATGAATTTGATCAAATATAATTTGGATGAAATGGATAAAATTTACTTTAATATTCTAAATCATAAATCAAAACTAAATTTGTTAATACTCAATTTCTACCATCCCTTGCCTCAAATTGAAATAAATATTTTTTAAAAAATTATTTTTTCATACATAGAAGAATTTAAAATTTTCTACTTTCGTATTCTAACCCCCACCCTATACACCCCACCCACACCTCTAAAACCTTCCAATTTTTAAATTAAAAATATCAAAAAACAATTGCCTCACCCGCGGACCTAAGGAGGGGGCAAGGGGTTCAACCCTCTCGACAAAAAATTACACAATATATATAAGATAAATTTTCTATATTTTTGTAAATATATTAAACTTGAACCCCCTAAGTAATAAGAAAGCTCTAGCATAATGCTAGGTCTCCTTTTAAATGACCCGCATGCTTAGTGTTCAAATCTCATTTAAAACATTATTTTTAGCTTCTCCAAATATTTCACTTTTTTTTTATTTTAAAAGTGATGAAATAATATTATACTGTGTATTACCACTTTCTTTGGAAATTGTATTTTGTTGGTTTATTCGCATATTTATACTTTTATATTTCAAAACCCTTGAGTTAAAATCCTGAATCCTGGATCCGTCACTGCCTCCACTCCCTTACCCTCACCCACGTCCCTACCTAATTTTTCTTAAAGAAAAATAAAATAAAAAATCTCAAAAAAAAATTATTTTCTTTCATACCCCCACTCACCCCCGGAGTCCCTCATCCCTCTAATTTTAAATAAATATATTTATTTAGTGTAATATTAAGTTTTTTTTTATTATGAGTGGGAAATCTATGGATTCTCATATTTACCTATTTTGACATATTTGTATGACCTCTTAAAATAGATCAACTCATATTATCCATTTTAAAAAGAAAAAATTACTTGGATGAATGCTTTTTAATGAATAATTATTGATTTTACCAATACTTTTTATTTATTATCATTTATAACAATATTATGATAAATATGCACTTGTAATTAAAAGTGAATTATGCATGTAATATAAATGTATTATAAGTACTTTAAAATATATTGTACTTGCTTGGTAAAAAAAAGTGGCACAATTTATTATGAATATATTAAAATGTGTGATAAATATATTATCCATCTAGAAAATTTGTGTTATATATGTTTTATTGTGTTATATATGTTTTATAAATAATTTTCTGCAATATGTATTAAATCTGTGTTACAGATGTATTATAAGTGTTCAGTAAAAATATTTATTATTTCTATAAATGGAAAATATTTTCTTAATATAGTATAGCTATGTAAGTTTTCCTTTAATAAATATGAGTAATTCATTAAAATATATATGAGTTAAATAGACTCATTTGTTTTATATGGATTGAAATTGTCGCACCCAACGACTAACATTACAATTTAATATTTTTATTTCAATTTAAGTATTTATTTTAATGTCTTGAAGCTTTATTTATTTCTTATTTTCTTGGTGATGCAAATCTATAATTTTAGGATTGAAAGTGAAGTATATACTTGTCACTTGAAAAAACAATTGTCTAAGTTTTAATTATTCACCAATGTAGGATATTTTTTTATTTTTAAATATTATTAGGTTAAATGAATCTATTTTGATATGTTATTATTATGCTTGTAAGCTAAAATGTTAAACATGCTATTAAAGCTATCAGTTGTTGCAAGCCAATTTAATATGGAGTATGATAATTGATGAGTTAAGCTAAAATTAGTTTTGATAATTGACAAATACTATAGAAAAATCATTGTCTAAGCAAGTCTCTTAGAGAAATCAAATTGCAGACATTTTATGCGCATGCACGTGATAAAAGAATCAATTCCTTTGTAGATTTGGAAAAAATTGATGATTAGAAGTGACAAAGTATATTTTATTCAAAATATAAAAAGAATTTCGTGAGAAATTAGATAATGAAATAAACATGTCGATCAAGAAATATAAATTAAACATAGAAATATTATAATATTCTCGTAAAAGATAAGAATTTTAAAATTTAAAAAAATTGTATGAAGATGGAAACAAATAAAGTCCAAATAGAATTTGTATTCCTTTAACCATATTCAACAAATTAAGTCCAAATAGAATTTGTATTCCTTAGCCATATTCCAATGAGATTTGAACAAAGTAACCAAGGAAAATTCAGCCATCACATTGAAGCTTCTGCTATTCACACTAATACATAACTTATTTCTTGGTAATAACAATTATTGTGAGATTCAATTGATTTTTTCATGAATTAAGCATGTGATTATTTTTGCAATAATGAGTGCAAATTCATGATTTTTATGTCATATGATTCATTTCATTTAAAGAAATTAAAGGGTTGAACGGCATATACACAAGTGGACGAATCCAACCAAATGTCAACAATAAGGGCTTTGGATTTTACTAAAAGACACCCTTATAAGTCACTACTATTTCTCATGTCCCTCGTGCTCCTTATCTCATGCCTCACTTTTTATATTTTTCAAGAATCTCAACCTTTTCTTTCCTAATATACATTTGCCTCTAACTACCAAATTAATTATTTTTAATCTTTCCTTGGACTATGTTTTTCTTATAAGGTTGTATATATTTAATAATTTAGTGTTCCTCATTGGATTTTTAGGGTGGAAGGTGTTGGTTACGAATTCGATCAAATCCAGTAATTTTTATTTAAACTATAAATTTATAGTAAGAAATTTATTGAATATGTATAAATTATTAATTTAGAAACCAATAACTTAAAAACATTAGAATCTTAAACTCATAAACGTCAAATTTTGACTCCAACTCTGATTGAACTTTTACATTGACTTCAAGAAAGTTTCCTACTTTAGAAAATGTAGATTTTACATGAAGATATCGTTAGTTGTCTGTCTTGACTAAGTAATAAACTTTGAACATAGGTGGCAAAAAGTAATCGTTGCAATTTAATTTACTGGCTAGGACGAAAAAGAAAATCTTGGACAAAAACTTTGACCCAAATTCTTAAAAGTTTATAAGATTGTCAGACTAATAAGAAGAACATTCTTTATCTTTTGGTCAGATTGATTGATGGAGTTCAAAATGTACATGGACAATAAGTCCTAGCACACATAAATATTTTAAGTCGTATTCAAAGTCTTATAAATGGTAGCCAAAATCCATGACCAACAAACTAGTATAAAACAAATTGTGTTTGTTTTGCGCTAATGATTCAGAGTATTTCCACTAAAGTACTTACATTAATTATCTGGCTCATAATATATAATTAAGGATTTAAATTATATACTATTGATAATATGTTACAATCTATCATTTTTTTTCAAGTTGCCAATCATAGTTTATATGGTGTTACTCTCGTAATTGTATTTCAAATAATCTAAGTGTGTAAATACACTTTTTGAAAATTATCAACGTATAGAATGTCAACTTTGTAATATATTAAACAGTACAATTGCATAGCAGTTGGATTTCCACATTGACCACCTGAATTTAAAAGTTTTGATGCTATTAAAGTCATAAAGTTGACATCATTTACAGCACTGATCAATTAAAAGTCAAATAATTGAACGGTCCCCAGGTAAGTTTTGAGATTTTTTTTTAAAAAAATTAAATAATTAGGATAAATTTATGTACCCCAACTTGGTACTTTAAAATTTATTATGTCCGCAATAAATTCTGGTGCTTAAGGTTTATTCAAATTGAGGTATTATAATTAATGTATCTTTGAAAAGGAGTCAAAAGAAAATACTGAAATGTATAGTTGTAGTTGTTCATTACTAGCCCAAAAAAGAATAGTAATGCATGCATATGTAATCCGCCGACGAGCCGTCATTCTTGACACAATTTCTGGTCTTCTATTTACTTCATGTTTTACCAAAGAGCACGGACAGCAGAAAGAAAATTTTATCACGATCAATCACCTAAAAAGTAATTATAAATTATAGTAATTAATTTTAACAATATTAAGTGAAAACGAAAAATATAATTGGCTATAATAATATAAAAATAAGAAGTCATTTATAACATGTCGAGTCTTGCATTGATTGTTGAAAGATAAATTTATCCACTTATATGGTTTTGAATAATTTTTAACTTTTAAGTTTTGTTAATATCCATTTCTTTATTGTAATAAGCGGGCCACTGATTTGTTGGTTAAGTCGTCCTATCTTCTGGTATCAGATCAAGGACTCTCAATAAGGTTAACACCTAGAGAGGATCCTGTAGAGATGATTACTCCTACTAATCTGAAAGGACAATCAACAACTCGACCTCCTAAATTCAATGGTTATCAGTTTTATGGGTGATGGAAAACTAGAATGCATGAAAGAATGCATGATTTCATCATGACTGAAGATAGTGAACTATGAGACATTATTCTTGATGGACCACATACTCCTATGAATGAAGGAAGCTAATATTACCATACTTGCTCCCAAAACAAGAAGGGAATACAATGAAGCTGATAGAAAGAAGGTAGAGAAGAATTACAGGGCAAAGAAACTGCTTGTGTCTGGAATAGTACCTGATGAATACAATAGGATCTCTGCTTGTGAATCAACAAGAGAGATTTGTGATTGCTTAAGAACAACTTAGGAAGGTACTACTCAAGTGAAGGAATCAAAGGTTGACATGCTAACAACTCAATATAAAAATTTTACTATGAAGGAAGGTGAATCTATTCAAGAGATGCATACTAAGTTCACTCACCTCTATCACTAATGAGCTAAGCTGTTTGGGAGAATCCATCAGTACGGGCAAACAAGTCAGGAAAGTTCTTAAGGTACTTCAAAAATCATGGGAAAGCAAAGTTAATGTTATTACTAAAGCAAGGAATCTGAAGGCCCTCATCATGGATGAGTTAATTGCTAACCTTTAAATACATGAGCTCAACAAGCAACAATACTTCTCTAAGAAGGAAGTAAAGGAGTAAATCTCTTATTCTGAAGGTTTCTCTGAGTGATGATAGTGAAGGAGATGTTGACATGGCGTATTTGACACATAGATTCAAGAAGATTATCAGAAATCGTGAAGGTTTCAAGAAAGGAAGCTCCAACAAACCAATAAACACAACTGATCTGTGTTACAAATGTAGGAAACCAAGACATTTTAGTAGAGATTGTTCTATTCATAAGCTAGGATACAAGGATTATGCTAAGGCTGCTGGAGATAATGATAAGAAGAAAGACCAGGTCCCTAAAAAGTCTAAAAGAAAAGCAACAACAAATCAAATTGTGAACAAGATTCTTGATGTTTGAGGTAATTCCTTAAGGGAATCAGAGGAATCTGAACATCCTGATGATGCATCCATGTTGGTTATTAAAAATGATGAAGGTGTGTTCAACATAATATTTGCATTGATGACAAAATCTAATAATGAAGATGGAAGTGATGAAGAGGTAATCCTTGACAATCTTAAATTAAAATTGAATTTTTACTCTATAAAAAACTAAGAAAATTGGTTGTTGTGTTGATTGATTCTCTCGGTGATTTGATAAATGAAAAGGACTTTTCGAACAATAGTCTTGACATTTTTCAAGATGATTTTTTTTGTTAGTAGCTCAAATATTTACGATAGAAGAAAAATTAGCTATTCTAGGATATGAAAATATAGTTCTTAAAGAAAAACTAATGAAGGAGTCCACTAATTATTAGAAAGGCCAAGATAGGGTTAGTAGTTTACAACTTGAATTAGAAGATAAGTTAAAAATTGTTGAACTATCGCTGAATTTTGCCTTAGAAAAAAATGATGCCTAGTACGGGACATAGTCAATTTTAAAGAAGAATTAAATGAATCACTCAAGTGGATCACGTCTTAAAAAATTTTAGACAACCTTACCAATCAAGATTTTAATGGTGGAAAGGGTCTTAGTTATGTGAAGAAAGATTTTTCTTATAATTACCACAACAAGTATGTCACTATGTTTGATAATTTATTGTGCACTCATTATGGTAGAAATGGGCATCTCAAAAGGGACTGTCCAGCTCGAAAAAGAGCTAAAGAAAGCCTTTTAAAATATGCTGAACAAAAGAAGAAGTTGAAAGCTGAACCTAGTCCTAGATCAAAATCTAAGAATAATTCTAATCTTAAGAAGATGGTCTTATCCTACTAGACAAGAAATACACTTATTGCTATTTTATCTACTTATTGGGAACTCAGACTTAAATGAGTTCCCAAGCTTAACAAGTGATTCATGTGCAAGTGATTGAAAGAAGCAACAACCAATGCTGATACAAGGATAGTGACTACTCAAAACATATGACTAAAAATGTTGAAAGCTTCCTCTCACTCAAGGCACTTCAAGGTGGAGGTATCTCATTTTAAAATTATAAAAAAGATTATATTCTTGAAATCGAGAGGATTGGAAAGTCTTTAGAACATTCAATTGAGATTGCCTACTATGTGAATGGACTAAAATATAGTTTATTAAGTGTTTCTCAAATTTGTTATAAAAGCAATGAAGTCAGATTTCATTTAGAGAATTGTACTGTTACAAATTTGACTTCTCAAGAAGTGATTTTAATGGCTAAAAGGATAAAGCACAGGTATGTGAAAAATTTGGACACTATGCAAGGAGATGATCTTACATGTCTTAGTGCTCAAAGTGCGAATCCAGAACTGTAGCACAAGAGGCTTGGTCATGTCAGTGTTTCTCTGTTGAACAAACTTGTGACTAGGGACCTAGTCCATGGATTGCCTAAGGTAAAGTTTGCTAATAACAAGATTAGCGAGGCTTGTGTTAAGGGTAAACAAACCAAATCCTCTTTCAGATAGAAGAATTAGGTCAGCACAATCAGACCTCTTGAATTAATTCACATAGATTTATGTGGTCTAGTTAAAATTCAAAGTAGAAATGAGAAGAGGTACATCTTGGTGGTCATAGATGATTATTCAAGATTTAATTGGACCATATTCTTGAGGTCTAGGGATGAAACCTATGATATCCTGGTGATATTTGTTGAAATGATACACAAAGCTAAACTGTAAGATAGCAAGGATCAAATCGAACTATGAGCTAAAATTTGAAAATGCTAAGATGGACATCTTTTGTGCAGAAAATGGGATACATCATAATTTCTCAGCTCTTAGAACTCCTTAAAAAATGGTGTGGTGAAGAGAAACAACAAGACTCTAGTGGATATTCTAGAATCTTATTGATAGATTCTGCGCTTTTAAAGAATTTCTGGGCAGAGACTGTAAATACTACTTGTTATATGATCAAAAAGTGTTTAATCAAGTCTATTCTCAACAAAACTCCCTATGAGTGCTAAACAACAAAAATTCAAAGGTGAATTATATAAGGACTTTCAAGTGCAAGTGTTTTATTCTCAATAATGGTAAAATGATCTTAGGAAGTTTGATGCAAAAAGTGATAAAGGTGTAATTGTTGGATACTCATCCTCTATCAAAGCAAATATGGTCTTTAACAATTGAGCACAGTGCATTAATTAAAGTGTTCATGTAATATTTGATGAATCTGATAAGCTTGAAAGATAGAAATATCAAGATAAAATTAAATTTGAAGAGTTGCTATCGTTTCACAGAGATGGAATCAATATAGAACAATGTGATGCTAATGATCAAAATTAGAATAACAATAATCTTGAATTTCCAAAAGATGCAAGTGTTCTTGATGAGGGACCTGGTTAGCCTGATGATCAAGAACCAGATAGAGCAGATCAACTAGAAAATGCGGATGGTTATGATGCAGACGTAGAAGTTGAAAAAGCTAACCATGCACCAAGAAGACCCACAAGGAAACATCAGTCCTCTTATCCACGAGAAAAAATTATCTCTTCTTTGGATTCTAGTAATTGAACAAGATCTAAGATGAGGAATATAATGACATTTTCAGCTTTTATGTAAGACCCGTAAGTTAGGGAGTTGAAAATTACAAAAGAAGTGAAATTAGAAATGTATAGGGTCAAAGTACGAGCTTTATTTATGACTCGTGGTTCAAATCACGGGTCTAAACGGGGTGATAGATAGGGTCATCCTGGATGAAAATTTAACTAAGTTTAGGGGTCAATGTACTAGGGGTGCTTATGGTCCGTAAATGAAACTACAGACTGTAGAAAGGGCAATGTTTGAGGCCTTGGGTCGATGGAAAATTGAATTTTTGAAGTTGAACTACGAACAAATAAGACGAGTCATATTTTGATTTATGGTCCATAAATGGATTTTATAGATGGGGTCCTGAAGATTGAAGTTTTTTTAAGTGTGAGCAGGAACCATGAAAGGGTTTTACAGTATGTAGATCTTTCTACGAGTCATAGAATGATGTCGTAGTTGGTGTTTCAGAGACTGTTTCTAAGGATCAAAATTCAAAAGTACAAAACCCCTTAAGTATGACCCGTAGACTATTTTATGACCCATAATCAGGAGTCATGATTTGGGACCGACAATTTTAATGAAGGGTAATTTTGATTTATCTTCGTATTCTAAGCCTAAAATTATATCATTTTGGGACCTAAATCTACCTATTATTATTTCAAAACCATCTCAATCACTCTCATTCTCACCATTTCAAATTCTTTAAAAAGTTTCTAAGGCAAGAAGGGCTGGAATTTCCAAGGGTTTTTTCCTCCAAATCTTTAAGTCTTTTCTTAAGGTCTTCAATCAGGTATGTGAGTTGATTTGTGAATCCCTTTTATCCACAAATCTCAACAAACTTCTCTTTTTATCTTTTCTTTAATTTTTTGAAATTTGTAAGTATCATGAGCATGATTCAAATGGTGTTTTAATGATCTATTTTATGTTATTTTGACTCTAATGATACAATGTGATGATGTACTATGAGTTCATATAGTTTCAAGTTAAATCTCATGATTATATTTTCTAGGGTATTTAAATGATTATGTGAACAATTTGGACTTGATTTTAAATTGATGAGTTTCACCATGATATTGCTCAACACTTTGAAACATGTCTTTTTAAAGTTGATTGCATAAGTCCACTAAGTTTAAGATGAGTTCTTACATGATGCTAATGATAAGGGCATTAAAAGTGTTAAGAAGGTTTATGAATGTCATGAGTATGATATGAAGCCTTTAATGATATTTAAGATGGACCCTTAATATGAAAGAGCAATTCTCACTTGAGTGAATCCCAAGTTAATGAGCTACTCTTATAATGTTAAAGTATGTTTTAAAGCTTATAAAAGGTTATACATATGTCTAATTTATGAGTATTCCGTGGGACTAGACTTAGCACTGAATGGGAAATTGAGGCAGGATTCGATAAGGGAAACTTAGAAGCAATCTATTGTCTCATTAACTATATGCCAACATAGGAGGTTTTGTTGGATTTCATGTAGTAGCTTGCATGATCTTAAATATAGGTTATAGTCTCCTCCCACAAAATTATGTATTTGATGTCTATGTACCTAAAAATATGTTTTCATATGATGCATTGATCATTTACTTCATTTTGAGCTTTATTCTTTGGTAATGGTTATGCATATTTTGAATGATGACATTATAATTTCATGAATGATGGTATTATAATTTCATGTGTGTATTCAACATACTACCGTATATTTTGCCTACGTGATATCACCATGTAGGGATCAATGTTCCTCCTCCTCCACTAACACGTGGCTAGCTTCCGACGTTCAAGACTAGTATCTTTGGTGAGCCCTTTAGTTTAGAGATTTCACATCCTCCCTCATGTTATTTATATTTGAGACATTTACTTATTTTGGATTGTATTATGGATACTTTTATTTTTATGTTATTCTCTTATGACTTCTATACTTGAGGGGAGCTTTGGGTATGTCTTAACCCTCACTAAGTCTTTTATGTAGATGGTATGTTTGGATGATATGATTTATTGTTTGAGTTGTTTCCCTTCTATGATTTAAATGATTGAATCTTTTTTTTAGTCCCATTTCTCACTTTCAAAAATCCTGCTTTTATCATTGTGAATTACCTATGCATGCTTGATGAATGTTAAGAGGCTTGGTGAGGTTTCTTCGGGTCCCTCTTTCACCGTGTTACGACTAGGATCTTTGCTTGTATTATGACAAACTTGGTATCAGAGCTTGAGTTTTTGAAATATTCCTCGAATGTCCAACACATCACATTAAATAGAGTCTTGTTCATGGTTGTGAAGTGCGCCATAGTCATGAATGAAAGGCTATGATGCGTTTAGTACATTTTTCCTTCTTTATGGTTCATGTTGTGCCTTTAGGGTTGCCTAAGGTTTTCCCCTATCTAACGACATTCTCTTTGCCATTTATAGATCATGCCGCCGAGAAGAGCTCATCTACAAAGGGATGTGAACTAAGATCAAGACTCTCCCATGTCACAAGAAGAGGGAGTTACACATGTAGAGTTGTTTGCCACCTTTACTATGTTGTCCTAAGTCTTGGCCAAGAAAGCTAACGAAGATGTTGCTCTTCCTCTCCAAGCACCTACACTGGAAACGAGGGTCTGGAATTTCACAAGGGTGAACCCTCCCGAATATCATGGTTCCAAAGTCGAAGAGGATCTGGTAGAGGTCATTGATGAAGCCTATCAAATTGTGGCCATCATGGGACTATCATCGAAAGAGAAGGACAAGCTTGTGGACCACCAACTCAAGGGTGTGGATTAGGTTTTGTATGATCAATAGGTTAAGGAAAGAGATGAAGAATCAGGGCAAGTCCAATTGGAAGAGTTCAAGGGTGCTTTCTTGGATAGATTCTTTCCATTGGAACTAAGGGAAGCTAAGGTACAGGAGTTCATCAACTTGAAGCAAGACCATATAAGTGTGAGGGTTACTCCTTTAAGTTCACCAAGCTCTCCAAATATGCGCCATTCATGATTATCGATCTGAGGGATAGGATGAGCAAGTTCATCTCTAGGGTGTCGGCATTATTATCTAAAGAGTGCAAGTCCACCATGCTTGTGAAAGAGAGACATTTCTCGCTTCATAACTTATGTAGAGCAAATTGAGAGAGTGTTCTAGGGATTCAAAGGGGGCTTGGGTTTAAAGTGGTGGATTCTCCCACCAAAGCGTTTGTCGCCACAACAATTATTAAGGTTGCCAAAAGCAAATGGGCCAAGGGTTAATCAATGCCCCTCTTCCTAGGTTCAACAAAGACAAGGGGTCTAACCCTAAGCCATAAGGAGGTCCAGGTGCTCAAGCCTCCCCAAATTGTGCCAAGTGTAGAAGGCCCCATAAAGGGAAATGTCTAGTTATGCGCGCTCAATCCTACCACTCCAAGGAAGCAGGAATGATCATTATCAGCATATTACCTAACTTTGGAGTCGGGGTCGAATCACATAGGAAATGATGGTTCAAGAAGCAAAGTATTTCATTGAATTAGGCAATTGTAGGTTTAAATGGGGGGTTACAATAATTAAAGAGTGAGCTTCAACAATTAACAACTAAAATTAGCAAACTAACAACAAATATAGAGTGATATTAGGAATGTACAAATATGGGACTAGATCTACTAAGGTGGGTCTAAACATTTGACTAAATCGAGTTAAACATGACTCAATAGGCTAGGATGCTGGTAACTTAGGTTCAATTATGACATAAAGGTGTTTCGCATGATTCAACTAAGATAATATACACGGATCGCTCTAGGACACGTCTGGCCAGAGAAATCATAGCAAACCACCTACTACCTTGGCCATTGAACTCATGGGTATGGCTAAGGGTGGCAACGGGGCTGATACCGGCACCACCGAACATGTATTTGTCAGAATTGGACCGGTATCAAAAACGTTTGTACAATATCCGGCCAAAACTATACTGATACCGGCATCACCGGTAATTTACCCCCTTACCGTCCCGGTACGGTAATAACCAGACCGGTATTTCGGAAATTCCTTGTTTTAAAGATTAAATAATTAGTTAAAATTTGAAGTTTGAACAATTTTCAAATATATAAATTTAAAGTTTAAATTTTTTGTAAGTTTTAAACTTTAAAGTTTAGCATAATAAAAAATTAAGTTTTAAACTTTAAAAAGATTTTTAAAAGTTTAATAAAATTATCACTATATAAGTTTTTTAACATTTAAAGTTTAAGTTTTAAGATTTAAAGTTTTTAAAAGTTTTAAAGTTATATATTATCAAATATATAAGTTTAAAGTTTAAATTTTTTAAGTTTTCAAATTTAAAACTTTGAGTTTAAATTTCAAAATTTTAAAATATAAAATTTAAATTTTAATGTATAAAGTTTTGAATGTTTCGTTTTATATTTTAAAGTTAATAAAGATTTGAGTAGGAAAATATATATTAAAAAAACTTCTAGACTTAAAGTAAAAGTAAATTGAAGATAATAATTTAAAAATAAAAAATAAGGTGAATAAATAATAATTTTATTATGTTACTTTAAATTGTATAAATATTAGAAAATAACCTAATTTATGCAACCACTGTCTAGGAAGGGCTCTGTTTCAATTAGACCTTATTTATAACAATATACTAATATCTTATACCACATTGAAAAGCTTGTCTAAGTGATTCTAACATTTCTAATGTTATATTTTTTTAAATTCGTTATTGAGCTTGTTCCTCCATAAAATCCATGTCGTCTTCACTTGATTCCGATAAAATATTATCTATATCAGCTTAAAATTGAGCTGACAAAGTTGGACATCCTAAATTCCTCCGCTCCTCATTGATCCAATCTCTGAATAAAAATTTGAATTTCCAAGCTATCTGCTGCTAGTGAATGTCTATAGTCTTCTACTTGGAATCTTGCCGCACTAAAAGCGCCTTACGAAGTCACCGACGATGCTTGAATAGCTAGCACATCACGAACCGCCTGCTGAAGTCTTGAAAAAGCTTTTTCGCGATTCTTCCACCACTCCAAAAGCTGCAGCTTCCTCTCTGCATCTTTTATGCTTTCTGTAGCCTGGTTAAATATTCATCAAAATCATTTTTTTCGTTAAAAGTAAGTCCAAGATAATTTTCTAACATGTCATCAATGTTGTCCTCGTATCTACACCTAGATTGTTCGGGTTCTTGATATTGTACATTTTTTTCTACGTTAGAATCATATAAATCATATAATTTCGTAACTTCTATTTTAATGCTACTTTTAACTACTGTTAAATTATGTAATTGATTATTTTCATTGTCTTCAATATCTAAATTTGAATATATATTATCTACCATTCGAGATGCACCTATTTCTTTGTATGTTGAGTTAAATAAACAAACAGTTAAATAAATTGGAGGAATTGGAAAAAAATATTTTTTAAAATTTTCAGTCATTTTTTAACCGACTCTTTAAATTTTGAATTATTTTTAGACAGAACAAATTTATTAGAAATAATTCAAATATTTGGTAAAACAGAACAAATTTATTAGAAATAACATAAATATTTGGTAAAACAAAATAAATAGTTGGATAATAAAGACAAGAAATTTGTTTTGTAGCTAAATATTTTTTTTAAGAAATCAATTAACTCTCTAATATCATTCCAATCATTTTCATCAAGTTGATAATCCATATCAGCATTATGAGCATTCCAAACCATTGTAACAGGTCTTCTATATTCGTAAGGTACTTTAAGCATTTCATATGAAGAATTCCACCTAGTAGCTACTGTTTTTGAAAATTTTTTAACCGGAAGATTGCATTCAATATACTGATTTTCAAATTCTTTATGTATAACTTTTACTTGATATTTAAAAATAAAATGACATCTACTTCAACTTTAGTACAACCATTATCAAATAAGAAAACACCATCTCTAACAATCAAATTATAAATATGAGCAACACATTTAATATGAAAATCATCATCATAAATAGGACTAAGAACTGATTTTAAATAATCCACAACACGTTTGTTTTAGAAACATTATCTAAAATTACACTAATTATTTTACTAGAAAGTCCATAAAATTCTAAAACATCAAGAATTATTTGTGCAATATAAGAACCTATTTTACGTGTTTCACATATTTTATAACCTAATTTGTTTTGCGTAATCCATTTTTCATCAATTCAATGTTCGATAATTGTAAAATATTCAATTCAATTATACTATCGATAATTGATTTTTTTACTGATTAAAGTGTTAGCAATTCCACCAAAAAAGTACTTTTTCCTTTTCCTTTTTTATCGGAATCCATTTTAAATAAAATGATACAAGTAAAGATTATATGAAATTATGAATACAAAAAAAATAAATAATTCAACTAATAAAGAATAAAAATTAATAAGATAAAATTTGTAAGTTGGAGAACGTCTGCGTAAAAGCAGACGTAGAAGTCATAATTGATAAAACTTGAAGCTTGAATATGCTCCAAATTGATCCACCAAAATTTGCTCCAAATTCCAAAATAGTCCACCAAAATTAGCAAACTAATTAACTAAATATTATTAAGAATTTACTAATTGAGATTTGAGACTTGAGAAAGTAAATAATAAATATATTATAATTAATTTGATAGTAGTATAGTAGAGAGAATTGAGAAATGAGAGAGTTGAAAAAGTTTAGTAAGAAATTAAGAATGTAAGATTGAGAAAATTTGTAATTTTGTATGAAAAAAAATAAAAGGGTGAGGGTATTTATAGATGAAATTTTATGAGGTATTTTGAAAAAAAAAATTAAAAAAAGCACAAAGAGTCGTTTGAAACGACTATTTAGAGAGTTAGCTGTTGGGGTGGGCCCAGAACCCAACGGTCCAATAAGATAATTTAATTTTTTTTAATAAATATCGATAATTATCGGACTGGATATCAGATTGGTACTGGTATAACGAAACTGGTAATTACCGATAATTTTGTACCGTCCCTTCCTGTTTTCCCTATCGGTACCATATAACTAGATCCTATCGATACCCAATCAAACCGAGGTTGGTATTGGCACTGGATCGGGACAGAACTGGACCGTAATCGGTACCTTCCGGTTCCGCTGCCAACCTTTGGTATGACATTCCACTGAAACCCCGAAGGATTTCTTGCTAATACATCCATTCCACACTCTAACTACTCAGATTAAAGCAATAATTAGAAATCTGAAGTAAACCATAAGTTTATAACCTTAAGATTATAAATGGAACTAAACAATGGACATAAATTCACTCAGATTAACAACAATATAGTCAAAATAACAAAGACCCAACAATAGAAATCAAATACCCATATCAAATGCACACCCCCAACATGGGGTTTTAGCCACTCAGACTAGAAATTAAAGATTCAATACTAATATTTGCAGCTAAGTACATGGGTAACAAGGATTATAAGAGAAAAGTTGATTTCAACAAGCTAATCTCTATAAATTTATACCTCCACAAGCTTGAAACTCTCTCCCCTATACTATTGAGCAAGAATGTTCTAAGTACCCTAATCTCACTCTCTCTATATCTGGAATTCTGAAGAGAATAATCTGTACAATATCCTTTTCTAAAAATTGCTTAAATAGTCTGTGCAAAATCATAAAATTTTGTGCATTAACTTGCAACTTGGAGGTCAAGGCCGACGATCGCCGAGCACTCCGGCAATGCACTGAATGTGCACATGACCACTTTCTTGTCCAGTTCTTTGTAAGCCTAGGTCTCTACAACATTGGGCGGTGATTCTCTTCTCCGCACATCCTATTCGATGATACGCCAAATTCCCTACTTAATCACCCTTCTCTCATGAGCTTGGGGCCCTGAGTTCTGTAACGTTAGGCGATCTTCACAGCAATTAGGTGATACATCAACTTGGTTCAGCAATGTCGATTTAGACCGCCCTTCTGGCAAGAACTTGAGATTTGGTTGTTGGATTGTTAGGCGGTCTTACTGAGCATTTGGTGATGCGTCAACTTGGTCGGAGATGCCACTTTTGTCTGCCTTTTTGACACTTTTCCTCATTTTCCAAGTCTTGTTTAGTGTTTTCCTCTTATGCAATTTTAGCTCCATTCCTGACACATCACATGCACATTAGTTAGAATTTGAAATAAAATAGCACATTGAGGACAATAATTCTTTGTATTATAAGCCCAAAATGAGTCTGAGATATGGACTCATCAATACCCCCAACTTAAGCTTTTGCTTGCCCTCGAGCAAATCAAACATCGATCAATCCATTTTGAGCTTGCACACAAGACCACAGGGAGCAACTCATATAGTTCCACCTTTGTCATCCACTCTCGAACTTCCACAATTCACTTACGTGATTTTGAAGCTTCATGAGGTGACTAAGGAGTAATTAAAATATGGCTATGCTCACAGTTGATCATGTAGCTATTGATCATTGCCTAAAAGCATCACTATTTACCCTCACGGCACATCAGATCATGTACACACAAGAGTATAACATGATTTACAAAGGATCTCTTCAACACTCACACTCTTAATTTGAAAATAGCATGTAAGCTTCAACCCATAGGCTTGCTCTTATTCTCAATTGAAGTTCATTCGATTTTATTTCGGACTAAGATCCCTCAGGACTTTGTTCGGCTTGTAATGTAAGGTTAAGATAGGGTCGGATAGCATATGGACATTAGCGGCTTATCTCTCCTTGAACTTTATACATTATATTCAGGTTCACGGATCCTCTTGTTCTCATTTCTTTTACTCTCCTCTTGACTCTTCTTTTTCTTTTGATCTTTTCATCCTAGGTGTCTCTCCTTTTTGACACTATATTTTAAAAATTTTGGAGGGTTCCCTTTTCCAGGAAATTCTTTTCAACCTGTATGTTTAGTTTTTCTACACATTTCTTTTTGTTTTCATCATTTCTAGGACTCGTCTCCTTTTTTTATTCTTTCCTTGACTCTTTTATGGGAGACACCCCCTCTTTCTACCACACCGTCAACTTTGGCCTTCGACCATAACTTTGTTCTCTTTAAGCTCAAGGAGGGACTGGTAATGAACAAAAATGAATTTTCTTTCATAAATATGCGTCAAGGTTTCTCGGTTGACAAAGAAAGGATTAAGGCTCAAAAGAGTTTCACTAAGGATTCAATTTATTATCAATGGAGGTTAATATGGTCAAAGTAGAATAAGAGAACCAAAGAAGGCCTAAGGCCCTTTCCTAATCCAGAATCAACCAAATCATTCTTCAAAACAAACGGGGCAAGTTCTAGATGTTACAAAACATGCCTTACAAAATCTTGATTCTCACAATGGCAAAATGGATTCTCTTTCAAACAATGGTAACACACTCATAACGTTTTTTTATCATCACATATCTATGATCAATCACCCACATAGTCAACTCAAGATGCATCAAATCCATTCATGGATTGATTTATCAAGACAAGGACTAATTGGTAAGTTAGTACATGCTCCTCATCCATGGCTCCATCCGGATAAAAGATATAGATTATCTATACTCGAATTGCTAAGTACTAGAGACATGAAATTCTCATTTAAATGACTTTTCACATATGCACGGAGTTTGCCGATAAAGGATATTATTTGCAATCATTCATCCATTCATTTTTAAAAAAATTAAAAATAGAAAAAAATACTACTCTATAACAATCGAATTAAAATTATTTACAATCCAAAATGTAAAATTGTATCAAACATCCATCAATAAAAATTTAAAATTGAAACAATGTCTCATCAATCAAGTCATCATATAGGGCATCCAAATGCTCGTCCCCTCCTAAATAAAATAAATATTATCTTCAATGTGCAAGGAACAACAATAATTAATCATACAAGGAAGGAACGAGTGTTAGAATCTCCCTGATCCAAACTACTCATGTAGTGGCGATGGTGGTGGAGCTGAAGAAGTTGTTGAGGTGGCATCAATGCCCTCATCCTGGGATACACTCTCTAGATCAATCAACGACCTCTCGGGCTCGGTGTCATGTACATCAGATGCGCCTATCATAGACATGTCTAGGAGAGATATCATCTTCACTATTTCCATGATTTGGCCTTCTACCCATGCCAACTCTTCACTCTTCTCTTGGCTAGCATCAACTCCCAATCCTTCTTCATCGATCTCCGGGTACCCACAATATTAGTTTCCTCTTCACCTTCACCCGGGACATCCACATTCATCAAATTATCATAAGCCATGTTTATATCAACCCTAGATGGAACTTCTAGTCCATCCCAAAAAGTACTCAATTGTTTGTACTTTAGAGATGCAATCTCCTTCTTCAAAGTGTCAATGTCGACTTTTAGGACTGATGTGCTTTTATCATCACCACCCTTTTTTCCCACCATTGTCACTCTCTCCTTCAGAGCTGGCCAACTTTTTTCCATGGTCATCAATCATCACCTCAAGCCTGTCTATCCTCAATTTATGTGCCTCTATTAACTCCCGTTGCTTAGCCTCAACCTCCATGTATGGCTTCAATGCTTTGGCTATGGCCACCTCAATCAACTTAGGCACAGAAAACTCAACCCGAGTAGCACGAAGATCGACCACATTGACTAGTCAGCCAATGCAAAAAATAGTGGTCCTAGTGATCGAGGGTTGGTCATATATGGCTTGTGGCTCTGCCTGTGTTCCAACAGTGGGGAGTGGAGTGAAAGAATAAGGTAATGAGGGAGAGGAAAAAGTTATACCTGCCTCCGCGGCTAGCTCTGTAGCGCCAGACTTGAGGGCCTCTACATCAACTACCAGTATTTTTCCTACTGACTTCTTCCTTGCCCGATCCCCCTCGTTCCTTTGGAACTTATCCTCAATTCTCTAGATGTCCGTAGATGTAGTTGGAGTAACCTCCACATTGATCTTTTTGTTTCTAGGAACTCCATCTTGCTTATACAATGCTGTGTTGAGGCTTGAAAATGGTAATGAAGTCTGCACTTGCTTTGCCCTAGTGAGGATCTCTGGGGCGATGATTGTACCAAGGTTCAACTTCTGGCGGTCCATAATACTCCCAACTAAGGCTGACAACGGATTGGATCGAAACCAAACTAACCAATTTTATCAGAATCAGAACTGATACCGGTTCTGTCAAGTGTCTTAATTTTTCGAAATTGGTTCTAATGGATTTACAAGGGAGTTTCGATCTATTCCTATAGTTACTAGGTTGGAACCGCATCAGACCGGAATCGAAATCGGAGCCTTATCATTTTTTTTAATATTAAGTTATTAACTTGTATTATATATATATATATATATATATTATATATATTAATATTCTTTAAATATTTCTTATAGTTACTAACTTATTATTACTATAAAAAGTTATTTACTTTTAATAATATAATTATTATAAAAAGTTATAAAATAATTAAAGCTTTAAACTTTCAACTTGAAATTTAAATTTTGAAACTTGAAAATTGTAAGTTGTAATTTCTAATTAAACTTATATAACTTGTAAGTTTTAAGTTGTAACTTGTAACTTAGAACTTACAAGTTATATAAGTTTAATAAGAAATTACAACTTACAAGTTATATAAGTTTAAGACATTTCTATTTTTTTTTTATGTTAAGTTATTAACTTGTATTATCTATATTATATATATTTTTAATATTTTTTATATTTACTAATTTATTATTACTATAAAAGGTTATTAACTTTTAATAATATAATTATTATAAAAAGCTATAAAATAATAAAAACTTTAAACTCTCAATTTTAAAAACTTGAAACTTGTAAGTTGTAATTTCTAATTAGTCTTATACTCTTTGCAATTTAAATAAAAAGGATTTTAAAAGAAAAACCATATATTTATTCAAATAAATAAAATTGTACAATTATAAATAATAAAAAGAGTTAAAGTACCTAATCTATACAGCCACCTTGTAGGAAGGGTTCTATTTGAACTAGGTCTCTAATATTATACTAATATCTGTAATTGCAACGTAAGAACACTTTTTTATCTTAAACTCTCTATTATTTCTCGGGAAAGATTTGCTGGAACTTGTATTTGTCGTTCTTCCTCCATTGCTTCCATGCCATCATCACTATTCTCTCCAAGTATTTCATCAATTTCATTTTCCACCTGAGGGGATAATTTTGGCAATCCATAACTCCTTCTTTCGGTATTGATATAATCCCTAAACAACACTGATACTTCTAAACTATCCTTTGCTAATGAGTATCGATGATCTCCAATTTGAAATCTCACCGTGCTAAAAGCTTGTTCCGAATTTAACGATGACGCTTGAATTGCTAGCACATCTCGAACAACCCTAGCAAGTTTTGAAAATTATTTTCCATGATTCTTTCACCACAACAATAATTGAGGTTCTCCATTCTCATCCCTAATCTTTTTCAGTCCCTGGTTAATATATTCATTAAAATCATTATTACTAGAAGTTTCAACACCAAGATAATCATCCATTATATCATCTAAATCATTTTTTCTATGTTTACGAGGTGGAGGTGCAACTGGTGGAGCATTTTTTCCATGATTATATAGGTATCATATATTTTTTTAGCTTTTGGTATTATACTACTTTTACAATCTTCAAGACTAGTAATTTCATCAGGTTTAATTTCTAAATTAGCATAAATTGATTCAACCATTTTTTTAACACCTTTTAATTTGTAAAAAGAATTAAATAAAGTAGCAGTAAAATAAATTTGAGGAATAGGAAAATAATATTTTTTGAATTTTTCAATCATAAAATATATTGATTCTTTAAACTTATCTTTCTTTCATATTTTACAAATTCAGATGAAATAACACAAATATTTACTAAAACAGAAGAAATAGTTGGATAATATTGATCAGAAATAATATTTGTAGCAATATAAAAAATTCTTAAAAACTCAATAAGATCTTTTGTCTCTTCCCAATTATCTCTACAAAGTCTTAAAGTTAAATTAGAACTATGAGCATTAAAAATCTTTTGTACCGAATCTTGATAAATATAAGAAACTTCAAGCATTTCAAATAAAGTATTTCATCTAGTAGAAACTTCTCTTGGAACTTTTCTATATTCAAGTTTATCTTCTTTACAATGATTTTTAAATTCTATTAGTCTAGATTTTATTTTAGATTTAAAAATCCAATTACACGCAAGTCTAACTTTTTCACAAGAAACTCCAAAATTATTAACACCATATTTTACTACCAAATTATGAATATGTGTTGCACATTTAATATGAAAAACATCGTCATCAATTGGACAAACTCTCAGACTTAAAAAATCAAATGCTCTCAGATTATTAGAGGCGTTATCTAAAGTGCAACTTATTATTTTATCAGATAATCCAAAATAGAACCTATAGTTGAAGCTTTATAAGAACCAGTTTTAGTCTCTTCGGCATATTTATAGCCTATTGTTCTTTTTTGTATATTCCAATCATAATCAATCTAATGAATAGAAACAATAAAATAATCGTTACCATTAATACTACGACCCATATCAAATGTAATGGAAAATGTACCATCCAAATGAGCAAATAAATAATAAAAATAATGACAATGTTCAGCTTGATATTGCAAAATAATATTTTAATTGTATTCCTTGACAAAACTTCAAAAAATAGGTTATACACTTCTCGAATATATTGAATAAAACCTGGATGCGAAGGAAAATTATAAGGCAAATCACAAATAGTAACATTTTTTGCTAATTCATCAAGATTTTTTTGTTTACTATACATTCGGGGTTTGCTTGGACCAGCCAGATTAGACATATTTAAAACACTTTGAACCATATTTGAACCTCCTATAGATTCTTCAGTTAAAGGTTCACCTTTTTTTAGCCCTATTCACAGCTTCTAGATGGGCAAATTCTGAATTACATTTTCTCAAATGTGTAGTTAGCCGTCCCGTCCCGTCCCTCCATGCAACCATTTAGTCAAATGATTCATTATTTTCTTACATTTTGTGCATTGGCCAGTAAATTTTTCCTTATTTTGTTCTAAAAATTGCCAAACTAAAGATCTTTTAGGACGTTCGGCTTTTGTAGTTTTAGTAAACGTAGGTAAAGGGAAGACATCATCTTGTTGAGGGAGGGGGAGGGGTAATTCCGTTGTGAGACTAGTAGGGGTGTCATCTTCTTTAAAATTTTATATTTCTACTTCATCATCCAAATCTTCCTCAAAATTAGTAAAATATCTATTTAATGTTTCATGGTCTATTAGATTTTGCGAATTAAATTCTACAATATTTTATTATACCCGATAAAATTACCAAAATACCCCTAAATGAGAAAATAAGTCTTCTCAAACTCCGTTTGTAAATCCGAGATCGAAAATGCGATCAACATAAAAAAGTGTGTGAGAAAATAGTCTTGGTTGATTTTTAGAGAAACCAGATCGAAAGATAATTATTCGGGGGAAAATGCAATTCCAAAAAAGTGTGTGACAAGTTTGTATCGCGTACTGGTCGCGGATTTGCGGTTAGTTGTGATCTTAATATTTTATATGGGATTAGAAAACTCTATCAGAATTTTTTTGATGAAAACCTCAAAAAATGACCAAGTCCGCGATGCGGACTTGGTACGCCGAAGGGAATTATTTTTCAGTTTTTCATGAGAGGCATTCTAGACCTTTCCTAACCCCTCTCAAACTTAAAACACGGCTAATATAGGTCATTTTTTACTTAAAAGGGTTTTAAACACATTCCTAAGCCTTCTACGCACTTTAACAAAAGACCTAGGGCTAAAGAGAAGAGAGAAGAACAAGGATTTAAGGAGAGATCTTCAAAAATTTGATTGTCTATCTTCATCTTAGGTATGTAAGGCTAAACTAAAGAATGTAATTGTTCTTCCATGTGACTTGATTGAGATGGAATGATAGATGAACGTATTGAGTCCTTATGGATGTTTTCTTGCAAAATTATACATATCTCACGTATCTTCATATGTCGATAATCATCATAAACTTGATTTACTAAATAAATGCTTTTACATGAGTTATTTCACAAACCCTACATATTAATTTGTAAAAGAATGCATGGATAAACCTAGGGATTGAGTCTAGTGCCTTGATTTGAGAATGTTGATTGTGATTGTGATTGTGATTGTAATTGATAGTGAGGATAATAGAACTTGATGGTCCTACGAGTCTTCAAAATTGAACTATAGAGATTGGTCTAAGTGAAAGTCCTCCTTCGTGATTGTATAATTCGTTCTTGAAAGTTTGATGAGATTGATTATTTATGAGCATTGAGTCTTGAGAGGAGTATCGAGTACCAAATCGAATGAGAGTAAGTCCAACTCGAACTCATCAACTACGCCACCAAATGTAGGTGAGGATTGACCCTTTAGATCAGATGTTCCTCGTGATATGGTCCTTGAATTAATAAGAGGACCCGATTGATAGATCTAGATAAGTCCCTAAAATAGTAGAGGACTGTGTGATAAACCTGATCTAGAGATGGATCAATTCGTCCTTAACCTGGAAAGGTATTGAATGGTTGTGGAAACATTAGAGAGATTGTTGTATGATCACTGACTCATAAGTTATTACTATCAGATAAGAGAAACTTCTAAATAGGTTTTATACTGATAGTACTCTGATTTGATTTGATTTTGTTGGATTGTATTAGATTGATAGGTCATTATCTATTCTTTATTCTTGCTTTAGATAGACATTTGACATCTTGATTGAGTTCATTATCACTTGATTTGAGTTATCTGAGTTAGTAGTATTCTACCTTGATACACATTTTATTCATCCATTTAACATACTCGTACATTCCACGTACTGATGTCTATTTGGACTGTATCATTTCATTATTCAGAGACAGGTACTAGAGATCATCAAAGGCGCTCCATTGAAGATCTATTTCATATATCAGCTAATTGGTGAGTCCTGTTTGACTTTGTTGGATGCATATGACTTATTCATCTAGCTTTAGAGTTAGACTTTAGACTTGTTTTCATTTTTATTTAAGGTAGTCATAGACCTGTCATTGGCACCACTGAACAGTTGATAGAGGCTTCATAGACTAAAGTTGATTTATTGATTGGATATTATTTTGAGCTAGTTTCTTTCATACTAGCCTTAGTGATTTGATATGATTATATAAGATTTGAGATTGTCCACTGTTTTCTATCTTTAGTTTTTCGCTGATTTGTTAAATATGTTGATTGAATGAATGTGATGAGGTCAAGTAGTTCGCTTGGGGACTAGAAATAATTTTTGATTGTTGGCCACGTCCAAGGTACCCTCCCGGGGCTTAACACATTTGGACGTGACATAAAAACGTTTCATCAACATGAGTAAAATCATCGGTATTAATTCTAAATCTAGGTGACAATTTTCTAGTAGAACTACTTTCACCCTTATATTTTTGGACATTGATCTTTTTTCAATATTTCTTTGTGAATCCATATTCAAAATTTAAAATAATAAAACAATTAAGATGAATATAAAAAATAATAACTTAGTAAGTAAATAAAAAACAAGAATAAAGTTGGAACGAATATACCGAATGTCTACGTAAAAGCAGACGTATAACCAAAATTTGAAATTGAGAGATGTCAATTGAAGCTTGCCAATTACTTTAAAAAAACCTCCAAACTCCAACTAATCAATATCACAAAAATAATTTTATAATAATAAGAGAGATTGAGAATTGAGAATTGAGACTTGAGAGTTGAGAGAAATTATAAGAGAAGAGATTGAATTTGTGGAAAAATAGAAGAAAATAAGTTACATTTATAGTGTTAGGGGAGTAATGGGGTAGAGGGGTGTAAAGGGTGTGACAGGAGGCCATGTAGCCGTTAGTAGCCACCCCAAATGGCTGGCAACGAACAAAAAATGACTATATAGCCATTGGCAAGAGGCTGAAAAAATGTTATCGTTGAATCGATCCGGAACTGGGTTTATTGGAATTGGGTCAACTAGTTAAAAACCCCTGTCTGTTTTGGTACCTATTCCATTACCGTAGTTTACCGATTCCTTATCGGTTCAACAAAACTGGATCAACCAGACTAGGAACCGAACCGAAATCAGTTCGGACTAGAGAAAATCCTGTCCGTTGATAACCTTACTCCCAACCAATGTTGCTTTGGCATGTCAAAGTATTGACTCATTTTGTGATGGAATTAGGTTCCTGCTGAAGAATTCAAACCAAAATCTCATCGGCATGTTCATCTCTTTGTTCTCAATAATGGCTCCCTCATCTAGCCACGAGGGAGCAGGAATCCCAATCATAGGGGCTAGCCATGCCTTAAGGTCATCAAATGTTTAGATCTTCATCATCTCTTTCAAAATTATTTTTAGATGTGCGCGCGCATCCCAGGATAACATTAATCTCTATTTCACTTTATGGTACTTGAACACTTCTAACCTCTACAACATCAAGAGGTTTGAGCACTGACTTCACTCTACTTTTGTTCTTTGGAATGGCCTTGTCATAGACCTCATAGAATTTATGAACCAAGTAAGGCACATATGGGTCCCGAGGTCTGGTGAACAATTGGAAGTTATGGAACTTAAGAATGTCCCAAACCTCCAGGTACCGATCAACCACTTAATCAGTGGACAACTGTTTCTCTTCCAGGATTATTCTTTGCCCCTCTGCCGTGAGTTTGTTTAAGTGTCCTGGAACTATCGTTTCCTGGACCCTCTGAGATGTTTGGAGTAGAGTATCTTGAAGGGATCTATATCTAGCCTAACTTTGGTGCCTTTTGGGACTCGACTCCAAAGAAGGTCTATTTTTAGGAGACTTAGACCCCTTCTTCCTCTCCTTCTGAGTTAGTCCATGTCACATAAAAGGGTTTTTTCTTGTCACTATCAGATTTCTGATATTCTGTCACCTTTCTCTTTTCTTTACCCTGCGCCTCCCTGCGAGGTCTTTATGATCTTTGCTCTGCCTGGTTAGGGGCTATGGTCACTTCTCGAGCTGCTCAAGCTCCTCCCGGAGTGATGGGTTCTCTTTGCTTGCCCATTCCTGCAAAATAAACTCAGAATATTGTGTGATCATCAATCATAAGGCAGCTGGGTTCAAAATTATGCACAAAGAAATCATTTGGGTGGATAGGTCAGTTTCACCGCAAAACATGTTCGGCGATTTGCCGGTCAAATAGACCGTCGCCATTTGCATAATTTTAAAACTTTCAGTTGATGCTATTTTCTGTGATGGTTTACCGATTTTAGCGATTCGCTAAATTAATTTGACGGTAAAAAATGTCATCGCCTAAAGTTGCAGATCTCAAAGATGAACATTATCAAAAAAAAATAGTGTGTGTGATAATTTGACTCATCGGCTAGATCACTTCAGCAGTCAAATTGACCTTCGTCGATGATGATTGCCCAGGACAACACCCATGCATTCAAAATTCACTCAACTTTCAAAAGAGTAATGGGTGAAAAACTTACACATCAACCCACTATCAACTCCTCAAACATGCTCATTCATCTTTATCTAGATTTACATGAATTTCATGGTTGTAAACTCACTCAAGCGATGACTTACCCTTAAAAATGATGTCACCCAATCTATCATAGGGCAAGTTCACTATGCTCAAAAGAGTTTAGGGGTTACTCAAACTTCACCCACAACCCATAAGATCAATCAATACAACAAACATGTTTATTCATCGGATGCATTCTCATTGTCATAGTGCTATCTCAATTCGGCTATCAAACAGGGTATTAGGATCAAAATTGAGACAACACACAATTGTATTCAAACTTTGGGAAACATATTCATCAACTCTAAGTGTAGCCCATACCAAATGCACAAAATAATTTCATGAATTTTCAAGTGAATCATAAACCCAAATAAATCAAATACACATGAAGCATAGGGTCTTAGAATCACAAAAACACATTACCCATATGATTATCAATAAGATTTCAACCACAAACCATGATTAATGAACTCGTAAAACCCCAATCAACTCTTTATGTCAATAACATTCTTCCAAAAGAACTAAAGCAAGGCCAAACCTCTTCAATGATGTGATACAATGAGAATTCCATAAGATGTTTTGTTAATGAATTTCCTCAACTCTTATAAAAATTTCAAAGAAAATGCTAAAATGTAGTGTTGGCTTGTGATAGAAGTGAAAAGGAGGAAAGATGAAAAGTGAAAAGGCCAAGGCATTTGAAAAGCCTTTAATAGGTCTATCAGTTGTGCGGGTTTGGTGATGCCGAACAACACCGCCTAACACATTTCGTGGTACACTGAATTTCAACTTAGATCACCTAAAGGGCGGTGAAAATAACTATCTCTCAACTGATTCGGCAATTCACTGAATTTCAACTTAGATCACCTAATTTGACAACAACCTCAGGAGTCATCGAATGAATCGAAAGACGGTCAAATGAACTATCGCTATTTCAACTTGGTGATCCGCTGATCAACCCCATCAGGTCACCCTTTTTTACATTCACCTCAGATTATCCTTCTTCTATCTTGCACAAATCAACACCCATTATTGAAAGACAAAAAGCTCACTAACCATCTTGGGTTGTCTTTCAAGCAGTGTCGTAGTTAACGTCGTGGCACAATATAGTTTCTCTTTTTCCTCAAGTCACCACCGATCGATTTATCACTAAAAATACTTAGGAATCGTCCCCCAGTTTTAGAGTTTTGCATATATTGAACACCACATCCTCATCATTTACTCTAAACCTAAGGTTCTCCCTTTCTATATCCACAATAATTCTTCTAGTGGCTAAGAACACTCTACCTAAGATAATTGACACGTCAGTGTCCACCTCACAATCTAGGATCACGATATTAGTAGGGAGAATGAACTTTTCCACATTTGCTAGCATGACATGTAATATTCCAACCAGCCTTTTGATGGACCGGTCAACCATGAGTAGCTACATTGTTGTTGGTGAAGGGGTCTCCAACCCCAACTCTTCAAATATGGCTAAAGGCATAAGATTTATGCCTGCGCATAAATCATATAATGCCTTATTGAACTTTGATGCTCCATTGGTACATGGTATAGTCAATTCACCTTGGTCCTCTTTCTTCACAACCAACTTTTGCATCAAGATGGAACTACAATTGCAAGACACCTCGATTATCTCACACTCAAGAGTCCACTTTTTTGTTATCAACTCCTTCATGAGTCTTGCATAACCTGGCATTTCGATTAATGCTTCCACAAGTGGAACATTTATCGATAGAGAGTTGAACACAGAAAGAAATTTCTGAAACTTAGCTTTCTCCCCCTTGTTTTTCAACCGCTGAGGGAGTGGAGGATCAATATTTACCTAAGAAACCTTCGACCTTATAGTTGCATCAATAATTTTGGGTGATGATCTTTTGACATTCACTATATCATCCCCCAACTTCTCATTTTTAATTCTCTCGGGGTTGCCAAGAGCGTCATCACTTTTTCCATTTTCATCAACAGCCACTTGCTCATCAATTTTAACTCCTACTTTATCTTTGTTTTCTTTATCAACAACCGGTGTAGGCTTTATATTTTCTACCACTCTTTTAATGTAGATAGTAATAGTTAAATGCTATTGGTCACCACTCTTGGAATTTGCTACTGTGTCACTAAGCAATCCACCTTTTGGCCTTTGATTAAGGTAAGTTGAGATATTTCAAAGCTGAGTCTCCAAGTGATTGATAGAAGCTAAGTGCAAAGTCACTGTTTGACTCAGCTGAGAGAAGTCCTATTTCATCTCTTTCAACACTTTGTCAGATGGTTTAACTTTATTCAAAATTTGAGTCAGCATCCCTTTTGTTCAAAAATATTTAGGTGCACTGTAGGTTAACCAGCTTTTACCCTGTCATGTGGTGGGACATATCTATCTCTAGCTCCAACATTGTTGTTCCAACCTTGATTCCCGAGTGGCCTTGGAAAAGTTGGCCGAGAATCAATCGCTTGGTTGCCCATGCACCTTCTCATTGTAACATTATTCAAATGGTGCACTATCAAACATCGCATCACTAGCAGTCCCCACTACACTGACACTTTTCTGACCTACTACCATAACATGCATGGTAAAGAAATCGAGGACTGTCAACATCTTAACTATATTTTTATCCCTCTTTTGATCCTTAGCAATTTGTTCATTAGAACGACCACTATGTGCAGAAGATACAAGGGAATCCCTTGTATACCAAGACCTATTGATTTTTTTTCATGTCGTCCAAGAGTTCACATATAGCACCAAATGTTTGTTTCATAATTCCACCTCAGACCAACTGATACGGTACACCCTTGTTGACAATGTCAAGACTCACATAGAAGTATTGCAATAATAGATGGTCCGGAACTCCATTGTTTGGACATTGTAATAAGAGTTTTTGAAACCTCAGCCATGTCTCATGCAATGACTCACTCTTAACACGCTTGAAGTTCTCAATACTTCTCTCTAACTTGACCATATTCGAGAGAGGAAATAATATTTTGTGGAACGAATATTGGAGTTCCTCCCATGAAGTAATTGAGTCTCGATGAATCTCAGTGAGCCACCTCATTGCTTCACCAGTGATAGAGAATGAAAAGTGTCTCAACCTTATGGCCTCTTAGGTGACTCTTCAAAAATTGAATGGTAAACACACATCGATGAAGTTCCTGAGAATCTTCGTGAGTGAGTCCCCCAAACAACCCTGTCAATGGGAGAAGTTTCAACATGGTGTTGGTAACATGGAATATCGCTCCTCTAGTAGGTGGGAGTAATCGAATAGTTCTTATGCTTCCCACTTGATCCCATTCAAAATTCTGAAAATCATTAACATCTCCAATGTTGTCACCGTGGACACTCCCATCGTACTCTATCTTAACACCTGCATACTCAATAACAAAATCAACAAGAAAGTAATAAAATAAATTCAAATACAAGAACAAATTCAACGAACACTTCAGTAAAGAACTAGCACCATCCCTTGGCAGCGACACAATTGTTTATGCACGCTCAATCCTACCACTTAAAGGAAGCAGGGACAGTCATTATCAAAATATTACCCAACTTTGGAGTCGGGGTTGAATCCCACAGGGAATGGTAGTTCAAGAAGTGAAGTATTTCAATAAATTAGGAAATTATAGGTTTAAATGGGAGGGGGGTTACAATAATGAAAGAGTGAGTTCAGCAATTAACAGCTAAAATTAGCAAACTAACAATAGATATAGAGAGATATTGGGGGTGTGCAAATATGAGACTAGATCTACTAAGTTGGGTCTAAATATTTGACTAAATAAAGTTAAGCATGGGTGAATAGGCTAGGATACTGGTAACCTAAGTTCAATCGCGACACAAAGGTGTTTCACATGATTCAACTACGATAACATACGTGGATCGCTCTTGGACACGCCTATCAAGAGAAATCACAGTGAACCACTTACTACCTTAGTCATTGAACCCATGGGTATGACATGCAACTAAAACCCTGAAGGATTTTCAGCTAATACATCAATTCCACACTTACACTACTCAAATTAAAGCAATAATTAGAGATTTGAAGCAAACCCCAAGTTTGTAACCTTGAGATTTTAAATGAAAACTAAGCAATGAACATAAATTCACTCAGATTAACAATAATATAGTCAAAATAAGTGTGTTGAATATCTACTTGACCGCTTTCTTATGCAGTACTTTGTAAACCCAGGTCTCTGCTATATTGGGTGGTGATTCTCTTCTCTGCACATCCTATTTGGTGATACGTTGAATTCCCTACTTCATTGCTCTTCTGTCATAAGCTTGGGTCCCTGAGTTCTGTAATATTAGGCGGTTTCCACCGTAAGTAGGTGATACGCCAACTTGGTTCGATGATGTTAATTTAGACCACACTTTTGGAAAGAACTTGAGACTTGATTACTTGAGTGTTAGGAGGTCTTACTAAGCATTTGGCGATGTGCCAACTTGGTCGACGATGATGCTTTTGTCCACCTTCTTGACACTTTTGCTCCTTTTCCAAGTCTTGTTGAATGTTGTCTTCTTGTGCACTTTTAGCTCAATTCCTGACACATCACATGCACATTAGTTAGCATTTGAAACAAAATAGCACATTGAGGATAATAATTCTTTACATTATAAGCCCAAACTGAGTCTGAAGTATAGACTTATTATCTTGTCGGCTCCAACGCATGCTTTAAATATGGCAAGATTGATCACCATACTAGAGAGGGTTGGATCAATGGTGCTAGGCCGCAAGGCCAAGGTGGACAAGCTTAAGGTGCTTTAAGGGCCAACTGATTTTATGCCTTTCAAGCCTACCAAAAAGTAGAAGACACCCCAAATGTTGTTATCAGTATGTTGAAAGTTTATGATTTTGATGTATATGCATTATTAGATTCAGAAGTCAATTTGTCTTTTGTAACTCCATTCCTTGAAAATAGATTCAATGCATGTCTCAAAGTCCTAGTTGAGCCCTTTGAGGTTTGTACTCCCGTAGGTGAGTCGGGGATGGAAAAAGTGTCTATAGGGATTGTCCCGTGTCTATATTACATAAAGTTACCTTTTTTGATTTAGTAGAGATTTCTATGGTTAATTTTGATATTATACTTGGCCTGGATTGATTGCATACTTCTATGGTTCGATAGATTGTTGCACTTCTAGAGTCAAATTTAATTTCCAAATAAGTTTGTTCTTTAGTAGAAAGGTAGTAGTTTGGTTTGTAGGGGTCATGTCGTATCCTACCTTAGGCGCATAAAATGATTTCCAAGGGGTGTGTTTATCATCTAGTGAGGGTTAGAGTTGTCACTTCTGAAATTACACCTCTTTAGTTGGTCCCTATTGTCAATGAGTTTCTCGATGTATTTCCCAAAGAGTTGCCCGGTGTTCCGCCCAAAAGGAAAATAGACTTCAATTAGATTTCTTGCTCGATACTTAACTTATCGCAATCCCTCCTTACCAAATGACTTTGGCATAATTAAAGGGACTAAAGGAGTAATTGAAGAATTTATTGAGGAAGGGTTTTATTAGACCAAGTAGGTCTCCGTGGGGTACTCTAATGTTGTTTGTAAGAAAGAAATATGGGACACTCCAAATGTGTATAGACTGCCGGCAACTCAACAAAGTAACCATTATAACTTTGAAAATGAGCCAGCCTAGCCCCACCCATCCCAAGCCTCGCGGGCCAATGAATTTAAAGGGCTGAAACGGGCCAACCCTTCATTTGAAAGGGCTTTGAAATGGCCTGCCCAACCCAACCCTAGTAGGGTCGCGGGTTGGGGCGGGCCAGCTCTTCCCTTTTTGAAAACAATATTTTTTTCTTTTCAATCTAAGTTTAAACTTGAAATTCCGTTAAAATATTAAATTTTTTGACATGCCTAATAAAATTATATGAAAGAACATAATAACTACAATCATAATATGCATTATACATATGATTAGTGGTGCTTTTAATCACAACCTCATATCTAGAATATATGAACATCAAGAAATGAGAAGATTTTCAAATTAAATATAACAAACAATGATCATATTTGAGTCATTCTAAGACAATACAAAAATCATATTTTACAAATAAATAAATAAAGAGAATTTGAAAAAACAAACTTGTAAACTAAAAAATAATTACGCCTTATAATTTTTGTTATTTTAATACAAATTAAATAATCATTTTGGCCCATGGGCCGACCCCAGCTCGGCCTCAAGGGACAAGGACTTATAAGCCCCGGTTCTAAATGGGCTTGAAAAATCATATCCCAACCCTACCCCAATAACAAGTAGAGCTTGGTCGGCCCCATGGGCTAAGCCCATTTTGACGGCTCTAGTGACCATATAGAACAAGTGTCTTCTTTCAAGAATAAATAACTTGTTTGATTAATTACAAGAGGTGAGACACTTATCCAACATTGACCTTTGGTCTGGGTATCATTAACTAAGGGTGGTGGAGTGTGACATTCCCAAAAAGGTATTTTGGACGAGGTATGGGCATTTTGAGTTTGTGGTAATGTCTTTCGATTTAACCAATGCACTAGCAATATTTATAGATCTCATGAATAGGGTATTTAAATTATACCTTGATATATTTTTTATGGTGTCCATTGATGATATTTTGGTCTATTCTTAAAATGAGGAAGAGCACATGAAACATTTGAGAGTGGTGTTGCAAACTGTATGGAATGAAAGGTTGTTTGCAAAATTTAATAAATATGAATTTGTGTTGAAAGAAGTTTCATTCCTTGGGCATGCAGTGTCGGGTGATGGAATTAAAATTGATCTTAAGAAGATGAAATCAGTGAAGAATTGGCCAAGACCATTGACTTCTTCAGACATTAGGAGCATTTTGGGTCTAGTCAGGTATTATAAGAGGTTTGTTGAAGAGTTCTTCTCTATTTCACACCATTGACAAGGTTGACTCAAAAGAAAGTTCGTGTGGATAGATGAGTGTGAGAAGAGTTTCCAAACTTTGAAGGATTGGTTAACTTCAACTCCAATCTGGACCTTGTCGAATGGTACCAAGGGTTTTGTAGTGAATTGTGATGCCTTACAGGTTGGTGTGGATTGTGTGTTAATGCAACAAGAAAAAGTGATTTCCTATTCTTCAAGGCAATTGAAGGTGCATGAAAAAAGCTACCCAACACATAATCTTGAACTAGTGACTGAAGTATTTTTGCATTGAAGATTTAGTATCATTACTTACATGGGATTCATATTGATGTATTCACCGATCATAAGAGTCTCCAACATGTGTTCACTCAAAGGGAATTCCACATAAGATAAAGAAGGTGGTTATAACTTCTTAAAGATTATGATATGAGTGTGAAATACCACCCGGGTAAGGCTAATGTGGTAGCCGACACATTTAGTAGGGTTTCTATGGGTAGTGTGTATCACCTTGAAGATGATGGAAAAAGGTAGTTGACAAAAAAAGTCCATAGGTTTACTAGATTGGGGATACGATTAAGTGATGTCGACAATGGTAGTGTGATGGTATTGAATGGCTTCGAGTCTTTATTGATTGTCGATGTCAAGTCTAAGCAAGCTCTCAATCCCACTTTGGTTGAATTAAAGGGACTGGTAAAGAAAGGTAAAGTAGAGATCTTCCTACAAGGGGATATGGGTACTTTGTTACCAACGTAGATTGAGTGTGTCAGATACTGATGGGATGAGAAATTTGATTTTGCAAGAAGCTCACAATTTCGTATATTCTACTCATCCTGGTTTCACTTAGATGTATCAAGACCTAAGGGAGGTGTTTGGTGGAACAGAATGAAGAAAGACATAGCAAGGTTAATGGCTTAGTGTCCCAATTGTCAATAAGGTAAGGTTGAGCATCAAAGGTCGGATAGCTTAGCCTAAGACATTAAGATCTCTATTTGGAACTAGGAAGAGATCAGTATGGACTTTGTGGTTGGTTTTCCTAAGACTAAGAGGCATTATGACTCCATTTGGGTGATAGTTGATAGAATGATAAAGTCAACTCATTTCCTATTGGTCAAGATAACCTAAGTGTAAGATTATACCAAGTTGTATATTCGAGGGTTGGTAAGGTTGCATGGGGTTCCACATCTATTATCTCAATTGTGAAGCTCAATTTACCTCTCACATTAAGAAATCATTTCAAATGGGGCTTGATATTAAGGTAAAGTTGAGTATCACTTTCCATCCTCAAATTGATGGATAAGTCGAGAGGATAATTCAAACACTTGAAGATATGTTGAGTGATTATGTATTGGAATTTAAAGTAAGTTGAGATGAACATCTACCTCTTATAGAATTCACCTAAAACAATAACTTTCAATTAAGTGTTGAGATAGTACCGTTTGAGGCCTTATAAGGTAGATGATGTAGATCACCAATTGAGTGATTTGAAGTTAGTAAAATAGCATTGATAAGACTCGACTTAGTCATGCATGCTATGAACAAAGTGAGACTCATAAGGGAGAAGTTGAAAATGACTTAAAGTCACAAAAGTCTTACTCCATGTTAGGAGAAAAGACCTTGAGTTCAATGTTAATAATTGGGTCTATTTGAAGGTGTTACCCATGAATGGTGTGGTTCAATTTAGCAAGAAGAGAAATTAAACCCTAGGTATGTAGGACCTTATTAAATCTTTAGCAGGGTTGGCAAGGTATCTTATGAATTAGAGTTTCTATTAGAGATGAACATGATTCACCTCGGTGTTCCATATGTCAATGTTGAGTAAATTATTGGGTGATTCACACTCTATAATTCTATTGGAGAATGAAAGTGTTGAATAGAACATGACCTATGAAGAGGTTCTGATTGAGGTCCTAGACCGGAAAGTAAAGATGTTGAGAAACAAAGAGGTTGCATTTATTAAAGTACATTGGAGGAATCAACAAGTTGAAAGTATAATGTAGGAAGCGGAAGAGGATATGATGAAGTGATACCCTCATAATTTTCACTTTACTCAAGCCTAAGGTACTAAGTTCTTCTTGCCCTAATGCCTCAAATTCCTTGCATTTCAGTTTTCATGTCATTTATGTATGCTTGCATGTTTATGAGATTGTTTTTGAATGATATTTGAAACATGAGTTTGAAGATTTTCATGAAAAGAGGTTTGCATTGTATTTTTTGCATTCATGTTGGGTTGTTAGCTAATTTTTTAATCCCTAAGAGCTTACGTTTAGCACATTCGAGGATAAATATTCTCAAGGGGGAGATATTGTAAGACCCCATAAGTTAAGGAGTCAAAAAGTGCAAAAGAAGTGGAACTGAAAATGTATAGAGTCAAAGTATGAGCCTCATTTACGGATCGTGGTTCAAACTATGGGTCATAAATAGCGCTCGTGGGTAAGATCAACCTAGATGGAAATTTGACTAAGTGTAGGGGGTAATTTTCAAGGGGTATTTACTGTCCATAAATAGAACTAAGGACCATAGAAAGGGTTTGTGGTTTGAGGCTTTGGGTTGGTGAAAAATTAGATTTCTAAAGTTGAACTATGAACAAACAAGACAAGGCATAGTTTGGTTTATGATCCAATAATTGGTTTCGTAGATGGGGTCCTAAAGATTAGAAAATTTCCTAAGTGTGTGCAAGAACCACGAAAGGGTTCTATGACCCATAGATCATTCTATGAATAATAGAATAAAGTTGTAGTTGGTGTTTCAGAGACTATTTCCAAGGATCTAAATTCAACAGGATGAAACCTCGTAAGTCGACCTGTAAACCATTTTATGCCCCGTAATCAGGGGTTGTGGTTTGTGTCCGATAGTGTTAATGAAGGGAAATTTTGACCTTTCTCTGTACCTTAAGCCTAACTACATTGTTTTGGGACCTAAATCTACCCATTATAAGCCCCAAACCCTCTCAATTACTCTCATTCTCTCCATTCCAAATTCCCTAAAAGCTTTCTAAGGCAAGAATTCTTCAAAGCCAAGGCAAGAAGGGCTAGGGTTTCCAAGTATTTTCTTCTCCAAATCTTTAAGCCTTTCCCTAAGGTCTTCAAATAGGTGTATGAGTTAATTTGTAGATCCCTTTCATCTACAAAGTCCAACAAACTTCTTTGTTTACCTTTTTTTTAAGTTCTTAAAAGTTATGAGTTCTATGAGCATGATTTAAATGATGTTTTAATGATCTATTTTAAGTTATTTGGACTTTAATGATACAATGTGATAATGTACTATGAGTTCCTATAATTTGAAGTTGAACGCCATGATTACATTGTCTAGGGTTTTTAAATGATGATGCGGATTATTTAGACTTGGTTTTAAATTGATGAATTTCACCATAGTATTAATTAATACTTTTGAAACATGTGTTTTTAAAGTTGATTGTATAAGCCCACTAAGTTTAAGATAAGTTCCTCTATGATGTTAATGATAAGGACCTTAAAACATATTAAGAAGATTTATGAATGCCATGAAAGTTATTTGTATGATATGAGGCCTTTAATGATGGTTAAGATAGACCCTCAATTGATTGGATCCCAAGTTAATGAGTTTCTCTTATAATGTCAAAGTATGTTTCAAAGCTTATAAATGTTTATGCATATGTCTATGTTATGAGTATTCCGTGGGACTATACTTAGCACCGAATGAGGCATTAAAGTGGGGTTCGGTAAGGGATCCTTAGAAAAAACCTCTTATCTCATTAACTATGTGCCACCATAGGAGCCCTTGTAGGCTAAGGCTAGTGAATCCACAATAGCAAAGTTAAACTAAGATATGCATGCACAAGTTGACAGAGTTTCACCCAGCAAGTGGACTCCCAGTGCCAATATAGAGGGTTATATTAGATTCCATGTAGTGTCTCGCATGGTCTTAAATGTCAGTTATGGTCTCCTCCCATAAAATAATGTATTTGATGTCTATGTACCCCAAAAATGTGTTTTCATATGATGAATTAATCATTTATTTCATATTGAGCTTTATTCTTCGCTTTTGGTTATGCATGTTTTGAATGAAGACATTACAATATCTTGAATGATGGCATTACAATTTCATATGTGCATTGCATCTCATATACTTAGTACATTCCAACATACTAACATATATTTTGCTTGCATGATATCATCATGTAGGGATCAATGTTCTTCCTTCTCCACTAGCACGTGTCTAGCTTCCGACTTTCAAGACTAGTAGCTTTGGTGAGCCCTCTAGTTTATGGAGTACACCTCATCTCTCATCCTATTTATATTTAATACATTTACTTATTTTGGATATCATTATGGAGACTTACTTTTTATGTTATTCTCTTATGACTTCTATACTTGAGGGGAGCTTTGGGTATGTCTTAGCTCCCGCTAGGTCTTTTATGTAGATGGTATGTTTGGACGTATGATTTTAAGTTTGAGTTGTTTCCCTTCCATGATTTCAATGAATGAATATTTCCCTTGGTCCAATTCCCCACTTTTAAAATCCTACTTTTATCATTGTTAAATACCTACGAATACTTGATGAATGCTAAGAGTCTTGGGTGAGGTACCTTTGGATCTCTTATTCTCCATATTACGACTAGGCCCTAGGCTTGGGTCATGACATTTTACCTCCTCTGTTGAATCCAAAAATATGAATAAAGTTTTGAAGGATGTTGATTTAGTCAATTCTATGCAAGAAGAGTTGCACCAGTTTGAGAGAAGTAAGGTATGACATTTGGTGCCTAGGCTATCTGATCGAACCATCATAGGGACCAGGTGGGTATTCAGAAATAAAATTGATGAACATGGTACCATTATCAGAAACAAGTCCAGGTTGGTAGTTCAAGAGTAACCCCAGGAAGAAGGCATTAATTATGATGAGAATTTTGCACTAGTTACAATGATGGAAACAATAAGAATTCTCATTGCATTTGCAACTTATATGGGTTTCAAGCTCTATCAAATGGATGTCAAGAGTGACTTTCTAAATCTACTTAAAGGAGGAAGTTTATGTCAAACAACCTCTTGATTTTGAACATGTTGATAATCCAAACCATGTCCTTAAGTTGGATATGGCTCTTTATGGTTTGAAACAGGCACCAAGCGTATGGTATGAGAGATTGTCCAAGTTCTTATTCGAAAACAGTTTCAAAAGAGAGAAAATTGACAATACTTTATTCTTGAAGACAAGAGGAAGAGACCTGCTCATAATTCAAGTCTATGTTAATGACATCATCTTTGATGCTACATCAAATTTCTTGTGTGAAGAATTTTCAAGCCTTATGATAAGTGAATTTGAGATGAGTATGATGGGAGAATTGAGTTTCTTTTTGGATTTAAAGATTAGAAAATCCTCAAATGGGACCTCAATCTGCCAAGAAAAGTACTTCAAAGAGTTGTTAAAGAAGTTTCAAATAGAGGATGTTAAACCTATTGATACTCTCATGGGTACCAATTATATACTAGATACAAACGAATTTGATCCCTCTATAAATGAGACTATGTATAGATGTAATGACTTGGTTGGTCATTTTTTACTTTATTTGTGAAAATTACTGTTTTACCCTTTCATAAATTGCTTTAGTCCTACTTTGAACTATTTGAATGGTTGGAATTGAAATTCTAAGTTTTAAAAGTCGAAAATATGAGTTTTGGTCTTTTTGAAAGCTTAAGTTATTGAAAAAGTGAGTTTTCTTGTCATTTTGAATTTCGAAGGTCAGATAGGGGATCCGTCAATTTCATTAGCTCCAAAATGTTGAAACTGGGCTACAAGAAAGTTGTAGAACTGAATTTGGAGTTAAAATAAGGTTTTTAGGCCCAAAGTTGTGATTTTAGTCATTTCTAGAACCATAGTTTGACTTTGGTCAACATTCAAAGTTCAGAAGCTCGGATCAAAATTTTGACAGTTCCAATAGTTTTGGATGGTGAAACTAACACACAAAATGATCTCGACATAATTTTTGAAGTTTACATGGATAGTTTTGATATTTTGAGTTTTAAACTAGTTTAATTGACTTGCATTGGTAAATGTGTTGTGGAGACCGCAAAATCAATTTTTGATGATTTCGTTGGGTCCGAATCGTTGTTTCTGGTATGAATACATATAAAGTTTGTGAAATTCTGAGTTCAGATAAGTTTCGGTGGTCCGTTTTGAGATTTGGCAATTGCTAGTGTAGGGGTATTTGGTGCAGCCCCATTTTGTCCTCCACCTTCATGGAGGTATAGGCCATTTTTCTTCTCCGCAATCGCGAATAATTCTCCACCTCTGCGGAGTACATTTTGGCTTGGGTCAGTTTTAAAGACGTAAAATCACAATTTTTACTCCATTTTCAATATTTCAAGCTCTGAGAGGCGATTTTTGAAGAGAATGTTTGGAGAAATCTTTTGGGTAAGTATTTCTAATATCATTTTGGTTAATTTTCATGACTTTTATCTTGATTTTGTCTCGAATTTCATGATTTTGAATGTACAAATTGGGGAGTTTTGGTCTATGATTTTGAAACGGTAATGGTGATTTCTCCTTCGATTGAACTCATTTTTAGTGGGATTTTCACCCATGGACTCTTTTTTCGCGTAGAACCTGATTTTAAAGTCAATTTTCAGATTTGAAAATTTTGAATTTTAGCCCTAATTTTGACTATTTTTTCCTTAAGCCTAAAATATGCTAATATGGGTATCAAAATGCACCTCTTGATGAGTAGTATCCATTTTTTATAGTGGTTGATCTATCTGAGGATCCTTTGAATGCTTGAGTTGATTGAAGGCTTATTCGAGTGCAGTTTCAGCATCGAGGTAGGTTTGACTAACCTTTTTGGGATTGGATTTGAGTTTTTGAGTATGTCATGTGGTAATTGAAGAGGTGGATTGATTCATGAGTAAATGGCTTGTTATGTTAGTTTTTTTATGGGTATGTGGACCCGATTATGCCAAAATTTGAGTAGATTGTGATCTTATCGATAAATCGAGCCCAATACTTGATATATGAGCCACTTTGGTCATTACCATGATAATGTTAGACTTGTTATACCCTTTAAGTGGAATTGTGAAAACTTGGTATCATTCATGACTTATTATGGGATTAAAAGCATATTTCGTGACTAGCGAAGTCTAAGTCTCATGGAAATTGATCATTTATGAGGAAGAGATGTTAATATATCTTACTGGTTTACTTGTGGCTTTAGTTCTAGCCTTGTGATGCTATGACCATTGTCCTTGTTTATGATTTCTTATGAGTCATCTCCTATCTTACTCTATTGTTGCATTGATATGCACATATCTTACTCTATTATTGCATTGATATGCACATATCTTGCTCTATAGTTGCATTGGTATGCACATATATTACTCTATTGTGGCATTGGTATGCACACACCATACTTATATTTGTTGGCATTGGCATGCATACATCATATATTGTACTTATACTATTTGAGGGGTGCAACGCCTTAAGTTATTTGAGTATATGGCCTATGATGCCCCCGGGTTCTATCTTGTAGCTTCGGCTTGATAGATATGTACACTGGACCTGCGACAGTAGTGATTCCACCTCATTCATGGCCTGCGACGCCAATGCATCCATACACTTCCTATGTATTGCATCATTGTCTATTACTATATTTATCATTATCTTCAGTTATGTTATTATGTACTAACTTTTTTATGCAGGTGATAGAATTCTTTGTTATTTTATACTTGTTTAATTTCTCTTACCCAGTCGGTTGAACCCACTAGGTACATTTTGGTGCACTCATCCCTACTTTGTTTCCTCCCTGTAGATCGAGTACAAGGACCCACACAGGGTAGTTGATCACTCTAGTTGAGCTATTCTGCTTCTAGCCAGATCTTATCGGTGAGGCTCAGACATTGAGTCGTTGTGAATCTTCGGAACTTTATTTATTGCTTTCCTTCAGACTTTGTATCAGATATTATGAGAAAGTATTGTAACTATTTTTTAGACCGTTGTATTTACTCTTTAGTACTATTTTAGATGCTCTTGTACTCATGACTCCAGATTTTGGGAGAATTTTTATATATTTTTTCAGTTTGTTTACACTTTATTTATCTTTCTTTAGTTGTGATCCATTTTGGGTCGTGACAATAGAGGTATCATTGGTTCATTATTTTACTTGACTGCAAGTCATACAGATATTTTATTTAGTATTGGGATGTGTGTCAGGTTCTAAGTAAAGCCTAAGGAATCTCATTTGAAAGATACTAAGAGGATCTTGAGATACTTGAAGAAAGCATGGGACTTGGTCCTATACTATCCAATAAGTGACTTTTTTGAACTGGTTGGCTATGGTGATGCTGACGATGTTGGATGTTAAGTTGATAGAAAGAGCACTTCTTAAATGACTCACTTCCTAGGGTCATGTCTCATTTCATGGGGAACTAAAAAAATAAAATTTAGTGACTCTTTCAATAACTGAAGCTGAGTATGTCGTTGTTGCATCTTGTTGTGCACAATTGTTATGGATTAAGTAGTAATTCAAGGATTTTGGTATAACTACCCACACTATCCCACTCTTGTATGGCAATACCAGTGCACTTAACATGGCAAAAAAATTGAGTTCATCACAAAAGGACCAAATACATGATGTGAGACACTTCTTATTGAGAGATAATGTTGAAAAAGAAAATGTCAGCATGCAGTTTTGTAAAACTGAGAACCAGATTGCTGACATATTCACCAAACCCCTAAGTAGAGAAATGTTTAAAAAGAATCGATTGATGTTGGGGATGTTGAAAGCATTTGAATTATCATGCACAGTCTTCAAGCCCTTGTTTAAATTATGATAAAGAAGCAAGTATCATTATTTTTTATTATGCATATTTATTGATAAACTCAATTTTATATCTTTTATAGATGCACATGCATAAGGTATTGGCATAGGTGAGGGAAATTCAATTAGATTTGAGCAGTGACATTCATACTACAAAAAGGAACCTGATCCCTACTATAGGTGTGCATTCCTGATGTTGTTCTAAATTACTTTTATGAACTTAAACGACTGTCATGTATCAACTGTTTTTTTTTACCATTGTTCTATCCTTTTAATTTTATTCATCGCATCCTTTCAAGGGACCTGATATGCCTCTTCTTTTCGATATAACTCTCTCTCTCTCTTTTCTCATTTCTTTTTACTTTTATTTTGTTCAATCTTTAGACCTTGCTTGTTCATCATTTCTTTCCTCTCAAACTTTCTTACACTTAATCTTAAAAAATGTGTCTCTCCCCAGACAAAATCTCTCAAATCTTGGAGGTTTCTAATGACCCAAATCCATTTATGGTTGCATCTCTCTTAGAACTAACTTCTCAAAACATTATCAACCATATTCTTGAAAAAGTATTTTCACGGTCTCTGAACCCACTAAACTCAAATGCCTGAAACTGATAATCCTAGTCCAACCCTTATGTACACTTCTTCCACAGACCTCAAAACCCCCCATCCCCCAACTTCGAACCCATTAGTAGCATCAAAAGTTTATTTTTAAGAAGAGGGACTTGCTCCAGATTGTCTCAACCTGGTCCTATCTCCTTAGGTATGGCAGAACAACTACTTGAAGGAGATATCCTTGAGGGTAAGAATGATGAATGCAATATTTATGTTGCTTATGAGGAACTGGTGGTGCAGAGTCTAACATAAATGAGAGATAAGGGTCGATCTATGTTTTTTTACTAAAGAACGAGAGTGTTAAGGAATGAAAGGGGAGATGAGAGTGTTGATGAAGTTTTAAAGTCACCAGAGGGAGAGACTGGAGATTTAGTGCATAAGTTACCAAACCACAGTCATTAAGACTTTTCACAGTTCAAGAGATAATGTTAAAGAAGATAAGGAAGATAACAGACCATTAATGTGGTCAATCAGAAGAAGAATTGTAACCCCATCTGTAAAAGGTAAAGAAAAGATTACTAAAGTGACAAAGGAGAAACTTTATCCCATATCCACTAGAAGTACTCAAAGAAATGTTTTTCATGAAGAATGCAAGAAAATAAGTGATGAGGAATCTATGGATGCAGTGAAGACAGTGGCAAAAAGGCGAAGGCAAGTTCAAACAAGGAAGAAATCGTCAAGAAAACCAAAGCCCAAGTAAGTTGAGAAAGATAATATGGAATCTCCCAAAAGGGGGATTAAGAAGAGAGCAAAGAGACAACTAGAATGTTTGTATGAAGATCTTGGATTCAGGGGTGATTTTGAAGAGGCACCTGGTCCCAAAGCAAAAACAATGATGTTACGAAATTTTGATAATTTAACAAACCATGGGAATAGATGAGAGATCTAATCCGATAAGTGTTGTGAACCTGAAAGTGACACATGATAAATAGTACACTACATTGATAGTTTGTTATTTATTGATGCCTGTCAGCTTGCTCTGCAAAAATTGTTGAGCTAATGAGATTGCTCCAAATATTGTTGATGTTGGGTATATATATCCAACCTTTGTTGAGAATAAAGCTTGAGAATTTTTGCACACATTAAGTGAGTGTTATTGGTGAGGCTCTTGAGTAATACACTTAGCAAAATCAAAGTTATTTTTACTTTGTGTACTTCATTATTCCTATTGAGTGCTTGCACCTTGAAAATCGATTCTTAGTGTATGAAGGAATGCGATAAATTAGTAAGCCATTGCTCTTCATTGTTAAGTTCATAGCTAGAGTTAGTTGTAGTGGTTATTGAAGTCTAAGTTGACTGGAGTTAGTCGATTTAGTGGGAAGTGGAGTAGCTACTTAGTTGCTCAAACTTGTGGTAGAGTTATCACAGTGAGTGGGAAGGGATTTAATGTTAAATTCCTTGATTGTGAGTGTTTGTAACAAGAACTTTGCTCCGTTGAATTAATGGAGTTGAGTTGAAATCCTGTGAGCACAGGTCATGGTTTTCTCCTCCCTTAAGCAAGGGTGTTTCCACATAAAATAACTTGTGTGATTTACTTTCCTTTTTTACTATTTTTGCTATTTTTATTGATTGCTTTACTGACGAGGGATCTGGTCCCCAAGAACTTAGTGGACGCGTACGTTCCATTAATTGGTATTAAAGCAATGACTGTCTAAAAGGTTAACACCTAGAGGGGTCCTGAAGAATAAATGGTAGCTCCCCTAGATCTAGAAGAGAGTCAGTCATCCACTAGACCTCCTTACTTTAATGGACAAATTTACAGTTGGTGGAAGACTCATATACATAATTTTCTCATGGCTGAAGACAATAAGTTATGGGATATTTTGTTTGATGGTCCTCATATACCCACTCTGGAGGTGAAGGATGGAGAAATCACTCGAGTAGTCCCTAAGACTAGAAAATAATACATTAATGAGGATAGAAAGAAGATTGAAAAGAATTACCAGGTAAATAAGTTGTTGGTCTATGGAATAGGGGCTAAAGAATACAACTTGATCTATGATTGTGAGTTAGCAAAGGAGATTTGAGGTTGTTTGTGTACAGCTCATAAAGGTACTTAGCAAGAAAAGGAGTCTAAGGTGGATATGCTCACTACTCAGTATTACAATTTCACCATGAAATAAGGATAATCCATTCATGATATGTATATTAGGTTCTCATCCATTATCAATGAACTTCGATACTTGGGTGAACCCCTTCATCCTAGCAAGCAAGGAAAGAAGATCCTCAAAATTCTTCCTAAGTCTTGGGCCAACAAAGTTGATGAAATTCTTGAGGCCAAGGACCTGAAGGTGCTGACTATAGATGCTTTGATTGGTAATATACAAACTCATGAATTGAATAAAGCAAATGATGCTACCAAAAAGAACAAGTCATTAGCTCTAAAGGTGACACACGGTGAAGAAGATAAAGATCAGATGGCATACCTTACTAGAAGTTTTCAAAAGTTGTGAGGAAATATGGAGGCTTCAAGAAGAAGGAAAATCCTAACAGATCTGCTACTACTAATAATTTGTGTCACAAATGTGGAAAACTAAGGTATTTCATTAGAGATTGTTCAATGCACAAGTCAGAGTACAAAGATCATACCAAGGCTGGAAGCAACAAAGACAAGTTAAGGGACCAGGTTCTTGACAAGAAAAGCAGAAAGGTTATTGCAGACTATGTTGTGAAAAAAGCTCTAGTTGTGTTAGGTAATTCCTCCAGTGAGTTAGAAGAGTTTGAGCACCTAGAGGATGCTTCCTTGATGGTTGTCAAGGAAGATTATGAAATGTTCAGTCAAATGTTTGCATTCAAGGTAAAGTCTGAAGATGATGATGAATTTGAGGAAGAGGTAACCCTATCTAAATTTAAGCAAAATCTACACATCTTTTCTATTAAGAGGTTGAGGAAGTTAGTTGTTATTCTTGTTGATTTGATTACTGAGCTAACTACTGAGAAGGATGTGTTGAGTAATCAGTTAGATCTTGTTCAAGATGAAAAAATTTCTTTAGTTTCTTAGTTATCTGAAGTAGAGAAACATGTTATAGATTTAGAATTAGAAAATGTAGCTCTTTGTAAAAAGTTAAATATAAAAACAAAGGGTTATCAAAAGGGGAAAGAAAAGGCTAGTAACTTACTTCATGAGATTGAAGCTAGATTGAATGATATTGAAATAAAATTTGCTATGGCACTAGAAAGGAATATTCATAGGAGAGGGACCTGGTCTGGGTCAAAGAATAGTTGTCCAAATCACTCAAATTGACTACTTCTTCTAAAATGCTAGATACTCTGACTCATCAAGGAGACAATAGTAAGAAAGGTCTAGAGTTTGTGAAAAAAGGTATGTCTCATACCACTCACAGTAAAAATATCAATGGGTCAAATCTATTGTTGTATACTCACTATGGAAAAGATGGTCATCATAAGACTAACTGTTCTACATTGAAAAATTTAGAAGAAAGATTGGCAGGTATTTTGAACAAAAAAAGAAAAATAGGACCTAGTCCTAGAGTAAATTTCCAAAATAATTCTAAGCTGAAGAAAGTGGTGCTACCCCACAGGATAAGAAAACTGTTAATTACCCACTTATTTACTTATTATTGAACTCGTATTGAAATGGGTTCCTTAGACTAACAAGTGATCTCTTACATTGTACATGGATAGTGGTTTCTCAAAGCATATGATTGCAAAATGTTGAAAGCTTTCTTTCACTAAAAACACTTTAAAGTGGAGGTGTTTCTTTTGGGAATGGCAAAAAAATTACATTCTTAATATTGGAAGGATTGGAAAGTCTCTAGAACACTCAATAGAAAATGTCTATTATATGAATGGATTGAAGTTCAGTTTGTTAAGTGTATCTCAAAGTTGCGAGAAGGGCAATGAAGTGAATATCGCTCAAAAATCTGTGTTGTCACCAATTTAGTATCACAAGAAGCGATTCTTATGGCAAAAAAGGTGAAGAATATGTATGTGGCTAATATGGATTCTATACAGGGAAATGATCTTACATGTCTTAGTGTTAAAAGTGAGAATGTAGAATTGTGGCACAAAAGACTTGGTCATGTTAGTTCCTCATCGCTTAATAAACTTGCTTCAAGGGACCTGGTTCGTGGGCTACCAAAAGTGAAGTTTATAGAAGACAAAAGTTTGTGAAGCATGTGTCAAAGAAAAGCAGACTAGATCCTCATTCAAGCAAAAGAAGCAGATCAGTACTACCAAAATAGTGGAGCTAATTAATATGGATCTATGTGGTCCAGTGAAGATTCAAAGCAGAGGAGGAAAAAAGTATATTTAGGTGGTCGTAGATGATTATACAAGGTTTTACTTGGACCATGTTCTTGAGGTCTAAGTATGAAACTTATGATGTATTTGTGATCTTTGCTAAGATGATACAGACTAAGTTGATCTGTAAGATAGCAGGGATCACGTCCGATCATAGAACTGAGTTTGAAAATGCAAAGATGGACACCTTTTGTACAGAAAATGGAATTAATCACAATTTTTAATCTCCCAGAACTCCTCAACAAAATGATGTAGTAGAAAGGAAGAATAAAACCTTGGTGGATATTGCCAGAACAATGTTTATAGATTCTAGACTTTCCAAGAACTTTTGGGCTAAAGTTGTGAATACTGCATATTATGTGACAAATAGATTCTTGATCAGATCTATTCTCAACAAAAAGCTTTATGAGTTGCTTAATAATAGGAAGCCTAAATTAAGTTACTTGAGAGATTTTGGTTGCAAATGCTTTGTTCTCAACAATGGCAAGAGACTTGGGCAAGTTTAATGCAAGAAGTGATGAATGTGTATTTGCTGGCTACTTAAATTCCAGTAAGGCTTATAGAATTTTCAACAAAAATACACAATGCATTGAAGAAAGTATCTCTGTGATGTTTAATGAGTCTAGTGAACTTGAAAGATTGAAGGATCAATATGGAGTTGAATTTAAAAAACTATTGCAGTTTCACAAAGATGGTGTCAATACTAATCAAAATGGCAAAGACAACTTAGAGCAGACAAATTTTGATTTTGATGTTTCAGGTGATATAGGTATACCTGATGGAGGACATGGTCTAAAACCAGTTGTTGATGATGAACATGATACTACTGAACAACCTGAAAATGTAGATGATGGAGAGGTCAGTGTTGAAAATAAGGAAGGTAGTCAGGTTCCCAAGACATTCTTATCGAGACTTAGGTCTACTCATCCCTTGGATAATGTTATCTCACCTTTAGACTCTAGAATTCAAATTAGATCTAAGATGAGGAACATAGTCATATTCTCATCCTTTTTCTCCTCTATTGAGCCTAAAAATGTGAATGCGGCTCTAAAAGATGTTGGCTAGGTGAATTTCATGCAAAAATTATTGAAGCTAGGTTATTCTTCAAGAACAATCTAGATGAGCATGGAGCTATTGTTCAAAACAAATCAAGGCTAGTGGTTCAAGGCTACAACCAGGAAGAAGACATTGATTACGATGAGACATTTTCTCTTATTACAAGAATGAAAGCCATCTGAATTCTCATAGCCTTTGCAGCATTCATAGGTTTCAAGCTCTATCAAATAGATTTCAAGAGTGCTTTCGTGAATGGCTATCTAAGCGAGGAAGTGTTTGTCAAACAACCTCTTGGATTTGAAGATGTTGCTCATCCCAACCATGTATTCAAACTGGATAAGGCATTACAAGGTTTGAAATAGGCACCAGAACATAGTATAAGAGGTTGTCTTAATTTCTTCAGGAGAATGGTTTCAAAAGAGGCAAAATAGGAAACACACTATTTTTGAAGACAAAAGGAAGGTACATGTTCATCATAGAAGTCTATGTTGATGATATTATATTTGTTGCTACTTCTGAGTCCATATGTGGTGAATTCTCAAAACTAATGGGCAGTGAATTTGAAATGAGTATAACGGGTGAATTGAGTTTCTTTTTGGATTTACAAATTAAGAAAACTCCTAAAGGAACCTCAATTAGCCAAGAAAGTACATTAAGAAGTTGCCAAAGAAATTTCAAATGGAGGATGCAAAGACTGTTGACCCTCCTATGAGAACAAAATCCAAGCTAGATACTGATAAACCTGGTTCGTGTCTTAATGAGACTCTATACAGGGGTATCATAGGATTATTATTGTACTTGAATGCAAGAAGACAAGATATTATGTTTAGTATTGGAATGTGTGCAAGGTTCCAATCAAAGCCAAAGGTGTCCTACTTGAAGGCCGCTAAAAAATTCTTGAGGTACTTGAAGAAAACATCAGACCTGGTCCTATACTATCCTATAGGTGATTCTTTTGAGCAGATTGGTTATGCTAATATTGATTATGCTAGGTATAAAGTAGATAGAAAGAGCACTTCTAGAATGGCTCACTTTCTTGGATCATGTCTTGTGTCTTGGGGAACCAAGAAATAAAATTTTATTGTGCTTTCAATAGTTGAAGCTGAATATGTAGTTGTTGCCTCTTGTTGTGCCCAATTGTTATGGATAAAATAGCAACTAAAAGATTTTGGTGTCATCACAAAAACTATTCCATTGTTGTGTGATAACAAAAGTTCTTTAAATATGGCAAAGAATCTGGTCCATCACAAAATGACCAAACACATTGATGTGAGACACTATTTTCTAAGGGATAATGTTAAAAAAGGAAATATTTGCATCCTACTTTGCAAAACTGAAGATCAAATTACAGATATCATCACAAAGGCTTTTAATAATAGAGACCAATTTGAGAAGAACAGATTAAAGCTAGGGATGCTGAAGATGGGATGAATTCTTGGTTTTAGAGGCAAATCAACTTGTTTTTGGATATGATTAGAAGGGCAGGTATCCTATTATTTCTAAAATACTTGTTGTGACCAAATCAACTCTTATAATTTTTTGCAGGTACTCATGCATAGTGATTTAAAGCGAGAAAATAAAGTTCAGAAAATAACTCAAGCTAATCATCTAAAACTTTAGAAAAGGACCTGGTCCTAGTTCATAAGGTCAACACTCTTTACGTTATTTTTAATTAGCTTTTGAGAACCGTAGGTACTGCTTTATGTCAGTTGATAGTAATCTCATCTGCCTTGAAAACCTAATTGTCGCTCTTTCCTTTCCAAGGAACCTACATTTTATTTTTAAAAAAACTTTGTCTTAACTTCCTCTTTGTTTTAAAGAAAAGTCCTAAAATACCTATAAACCCTTTATTCTTTTCAAAAGCTTTTCAAAAACTCCACTCTTCTTCTTGTTTTCCTTGCAAATCAGAAATCCCTAAAAATGTCTCAACCATCCGACTCAACTCAAAGCATGCTAGATGCTCTTGAAGAGATAGAAGCGTCAAAATATTTTTCCTCTGAAAACTCATCTTCGACAAAAGTCCCAACCATTCTTCCAGAAAAAATAACCCCTGATTCGCAAATAAAAAAATCTCAAGTTTCAGTCCCGAAAAGAACCTTGTTCCAGATCTCAATGTTATCCTAAATTGCTTTCCTCTTGAATCAGTTCAACCTACTCTCCTTATTGAGAGTAAAAAGGTGGGTTGGTTCTCCTATTTAAACTGGTCCCTCTCTTAGTGTATCATCTGACTTTAATGTAGAAGGAGATATTCTAAGTAACAAAAGGGTTGAGTAAAATATCCTTGCTATTAGTGAAGAATATGTGGCTCAGAGTTTATCAGAGGTGAAAGAGAATGTGGATACATCATTCTCTAAGGAGAGATTTGAGATGGCTCAAGAGTCAATGGGCCATCCTATTCCTAAAATTAGGGGTGTGCATCGGTCGGTTCGGTTCGGTTTTATATATTATCAGTTTGGTTTATCGGTTTTCGGTTTTTAAATATGCTAACCCAATAACAAACCAATAAGATAATTTTTATCGGTTTTATGTCCTTAACGGTTCGATTTTCGGTTTACTCGATAAGAACGATAATGAGAATTTGCATTAATAAAAGCAAATAGAAAATTATTATGTTTATAAATTTGCAAAAGCTATAATTAGTTAATTACAAACTAAAATTAAAGCTAAAATCAAATTATCCAA